>JAADXZ010000424.1:0-22181 GCA_023338055.1 Phytopythium mirpurense | reverse complement strand
GCTCGACGAATCCAACAGCTTCTTTCCCCGAACTCCATCTCGCGGTTTTCAGCTCCATCTCCTTCAACTTCAATGCACTTGTCGAGACCATGCCCTTTCGTCTACAGCTGCCCTTCTGGGGTTATTTTTGGTGTCTTGGCTATTTCTGTATCTTTCTGGTGTTTTAAACAATTTGTATCACATTTGCCGAAATCTTTTATTTGTACCACGTTTTGGAATTTTCCCTTTTTTATATTTGAACCAACTGGGTGAGCCGTTGAATACTTACCTTTTCGTTGATCAAACAAATTATAATGAAAAATTAAATGCTTGACGTTTCTTCCATCATGTGGATGTGGCCGTGCAATGAATAGTACTGTTCTCGAAACGTTTTCGATTGATAATAGCCAATCAAATCTCCAAGTTTGAGTAAATGCGGAAGTGAATTAATTGAAAACAGTACCCATTAATTTTATTTGTTTTATGACACCTTTTATAGTTATTTAGGATGCTGATATAGAGCTTTGTAAATTCTACAAATTCAGAAATCAACGTCGCATAAAACGGTACGCTGTAAAGAAGGCGCTACAAAAACAAGCGAGAATAGGGCGTAACCACAGCGTAACCTCGGCCAGCGCGCGCGGTCCACCCGTTTGGCTCCCCCGGATCGGAATCGGGCCGAGAGTCAGAGGAGATCAGAGCAGCAGCCATGGCCTCGTACCGGAGCAGTTCCTCAACGTGCCCTACGCGCCCTTCAACAAGGTCTCCAGCTCACACCCCGGCCTGCTCCTGCGCTGCTTCTAGCTGCAGCGCTAGCGCTACTGTACCGCCACTATGAACAAGTCCATCGACCACACGCTGCTCAAGGTGCGCGCGGAATCGGAGGCGGATCGTTCCATGGTATATATACATGTATGCGCTAGAGTCGCTGATGCCAACTACTCTCCACATGTGTGCGGTGATACTCAATAGGCCGACGCCCAGCCGGCGCAGGTGCGCGAGCTGTGCGCCGAGGCAGCGCAGTACTCGTTCTGCTCCGTGTGCGTCAACTCTTCGTACGCGTCGTTCGCGCGCCAGGCACGTCTCTATCGATCTGGGAGCAAGAAGAACGAGTGACCAGGCAGCAGACGGCTGACGATCGATCGGTTGACGCATGCTTGATACTACATAGGCGCTGGATGAGCTGACGCCGGGCACGAGCCACGTCAAGGTGTGCTGCGTGGTCGGCTTCCCCCTCGGCGCGTGCACGTCAGCCACCAAGGCGTTCGAGGCCCGCGAGGCGCTGGATGCGGGCGCCGAGGAGATTGACATGGTGATCAACGTGGGCCGCATGGTCGCAGGCGAGCACGACTACGTGCTCCGCGACATTTGCGCCGTGGTGGACGTGTGCAAGACGCGCGGCGCCGTGAGCAAGGTTATCCTCGAGACGGCGCTGCTCTCGACCGAGCAGATCCGCAAGGCCAGCGAGCTCGCCATCGCCGCCGGCGCTGACTTCATCAAGACCTCCACCGGCTTCTCCACGCGAGGCAGGAGTGTCCGAGCCATGTCTGGATGGATGCATCGTCAGTGGTCACTGATCGATACGTGCGACCGTGGTGGCAGGAGCGAGCGAGGAGGACGTCCAACTCATGGCCAGCATCGCGCTGCCGGCCGGCAAGCAGGTCAAGGCGAGCGGCGGCATCCGCTCAGCCGACGACGCGAAGAAGATGATCGCGCTGGGCGCCACGCGCCTCGGCACCAGCGCTGGCGTCAAGATCATGCAGGGCAGCGCCAGCGACGCTGCCTACTAGACGCCAACCCTGTCCGGACAAGGGGTTAGATTACTACTAGTAGCATGGTTCCATCCAACCGATCTTCCCCTCTCCTCTAGACAATCGTAGCGAGTAATGACAAGTAATGACAGCTTTTCTGAGATTCTTGATGTTGCATCGGAGTCTGACGTTGCAGTCATAGCCGTCAGCAGCGCTTCACAATCAGCAAGGGCGGTTCTCAAACGAAAACATTTGAGCGATTTTTGACATGCAATTATTTAGCCGGGCGATTACCAATGATTCATTGTTTCAATAATGGAAATCATTTTTTCGTCCTTGTTTCCGTCATCACACTCGTATGTCTCACACGTGTCTTCCAATTTGTATGCAGCTCGAATTTGACTTGAAATATGTATGAACGATGATGTCGCCCCTCGATTCCATGCAGCGATGCGCCGCTCAATTCCATTTTGGTGTCGTTGGTCCCATCTACGAAGCAGTTCGCCGCCATGTTCACGGGCATCATCGAGGAGCTGGGCACGGTCGTGTCCATGCTGGAGCGCGACGACCTGCGGCTGTGGAACGGCGAGACGGGCAAGGGCTGGGAGCTCGTGGTGCAGGTGCACGTGGCGCTCGAGGGCGCCTACATCGGCTGCAGCATCGCCATCAACGGCACGTGCCTGACCGCCACGTCCATCGCGGGCGACCACGTCGCCTTTGGCGTCGCCCCAGAGACGTACGCTCCTTCATATCGTCGCTGTTGTTCCTGCTGACACTGCTGTTTATTGGGGACCGACGGACACAATGCACTGTACTGCCCCGCCTTGGCCAGGCTCAAGCGCACCAACCTGGGCGAGCTGCGCAGCGGAGACAAGGTGAACGTGGAGCGGTCCGTGGGCGCGTCCGACCGCAACAGCGGGCACTTTGTGCAGGGACACGTGGACGGCACGGGCGAGGTCGCCGCCTTCACGCGTGAGCGCGATTCGCTCTGGGTGCGCATCCGCACGCCGCGCGAGATCCTGGCCAACATTGTGCCCAAGGGCTACGTGGCCATCGACGGCACAAGCCTCACCGTGTGCGAGGTCAACGCCGCCGAGGGCTGGTTCAACGTCATGCTCATCGCGCACACGCAGAACCACATCGTGCTGCCGCTCAAGCAGGTCGGCGCCAAGGTCAACCTCGAGGCGGACGTGCTCGGCAAGTACGCCGCGCGCTCGCTCGTGGCCGTCGTCGCCCGCGTCGAGGCGCTCGAGCAGCGGATGGAGAGGACGCAGCAGCTCGCGGTTGTGGGAGTGGCGGCCAGTGCTATCCTCCTGGCCGCGTGGGTCGTCTCGGCACTCCAACGCAAGTGATGCACGACCAGCGAGCGGACCGGACCGAGCGGTAGGCGGCACTGCAGCACTCACTGAATTCTCTATCAGCAGACGAGGAACACTCGAGGTGGTGGTGGTGGTGGTGGTGGTCGCTTGCTTCCTTAATATGGTCCCTCCTCCCTCCTTCTCTGTCTCTGGCGCTTTGCATGGGAAGCGCCCAACACGCGCCGTCTTCTCTACACGTTCGTGGGTCGTTCATTGTCCCCTCCCCCTCGTCAAGCAATGGCGTCCAACGTATCCGACGGTCCTCCACCGCCTGCCTACGTGTCCGTCTTGGGTGAAAAGACGCCGCCTGCGAGCAGCAAGTTGCGCGGCGTGAACTGCACGCGGTAGATGGGCGTGTGCTTGGAGCGCAGCGTCTTGAGCAGGAAGCGCGACGGCGGCAGCTCCGGCACGGCGCTCGCGCGCGCCATCTGCACCGGCCGCACGTACCGCGACCGCTTTGCAGCAGGAGGCGCCATCCCCGCAGTCGCCGTCGACGCCGCGTGCATGCTCGCCATGGAGGCGGACAGCGATCCATCCGAGCTGCATGAGCTGCCCGCGCCCGTCGTGTGCTGCTCCGTGAGCGTCTTCATATCCCACAGGCGCACGGTCGAGTCCATGCCGCCGCTCGCGAGCACGGCGCTCTCGCGGCTAAAGTCCAGCGACGTGACCATCGCCTTGTGCCCGACCAACGTCTCGAGCCGCTTGCCCGCGTGCAGGTCCCAAATGTTGATGTACTGGTCGTCGCCGGCGCTCGCGAGGTACCGGCCGTTGCGCGAAAAGGCGAGGCTGCGCACGCCCTGGAAGTGGCCCGAGAAGACGCGAACGCACGCGCCGCTCTGCACGTCCCAGAGCCGCACCGTCTTGTCGCTCGAGCCCGTCGCGAGGTAGTTGGCGTTCGGGTGGAACCGCATGCAGTCCACGTCCGACAAGTGGCCCGCGTACACGCGCAGCGGCATCACGCGGTCTGTGCTCCACAGCCGCGCCGTCCGGTCCATCGAGCACGTCGCAAAGTAGTACCCGAGCAGCGGTGCGAACGCCACGTCCCAGACGGGGAACCCGCCCGTGTGGCCGCGGTACGTGGCCACGTTGCTCTTGGCCGCGAGGGACCAGAGGCGCACGGTCGAGTCGGCCGACGCCGTGAGCGCGAATCGGTCGTCCGGTGAAAAGTCGGCGCCGTAGACCGCGCCCGAGTGCCCGCGCAGCACGGCCGTCTTCTCGTCCGCGTCCATGGCCGACTCGAACCCGTTCCCGCCGTGCTGCTGGCGGAACGACCCGCCCGTCGCCGTGCCCAGCGGCTGGTCGTCGTTGCGCCAGACGCGGAAGGACGCGTCGTCGCAGGACGCGCCCACCATGGTCACGTCGTCGCTGAAGCACATGTTGTTGACGTGGACCGCCGAGTTGAGCAGCGTGAAGCACAGCGCCGACGGCAGGCTGCTCTTGTCCACCGTCGCCCGCACGCGCAGGTCCTCGAGCACGTGCGCCTTCATCTCCCGAGGCATCCGCAGCACCAGCTTCTCCATGATCTCGGCGTTGAACGGGGACTTGCGGTCCGGCAGCGGACCCGTCTCTTCCAAAGGACCCTTGTGCAGACGCGCGGCATCGGCGCCTGGCCCGAGCTTGGACCGCTTGTGCTTCCGTTGCGCGTCGGTCGACGTGCTTGCCGATCCTGCCGCTGCGCCTGCCCCACCAGCCGGCTTGTCACCTGCCCCACTTACTGCCTTACTACTACTACTACCAGACTTGTCGGGCGCCTTGGACGACCCGTCACCAGCTGCTGCGCTCGATGACGCGCCCTTCTTGTCCGCGTCCGCCCCAGCAGCTTTGCCACCCGCTCCGCTTGCACCGTCCGCCCCGCTGCTGCCTGCTGCGTTCCCAGCGCTACTCGACGCGCCATTGGTCGAAGACCCTCCTCCAGCGCCGGCTGCTCCTTCACTATTGGCCGCTGCGGTCGCCGAGCCGTCTCCGGCCGCGTCCGAGCTCGCGGGCACCTTTCGCTCGGGCAGCACGCCCCATCGAATCGGCACCGCGTTCAAGCTCTCCAGCGTGAAGCGGCCGTTGACTGCGCCGACGTCAGCGGCTCGCCCGCCCGCCGCCGCGCGCACCATGTACTCGGCGTCGTACTTGCCGCGGTCGGGCGCCAGCACAGCGGCAATCTCGCTCTCGTTCGGATGGTCCGACACGGCCACGACCTGCGCCACTTCATCCGGCGACGAGTACCCGCTTGCGTGCTGGTTGGTCGGCTCCAGGTTGTTGACGGGCCCGACGGACGCCGCCGCGTCCTCTGCGTCTTCGTCCAGCTGGTGCACGGGGATGCCCGGCGAGTGGTTGGCGGCGTTCACGACCAGGTGGACGCGCTCGTTGAGGATGGCGAGCAGCAGGAAGAGCCGCGCCTGGCTCAGAAAGGCCTGCAGCAGCTCGAACGAGAGCAGGCTGAGCTCGACCGAGAACTTGCTGTGCAGCACGAGCCGCGCGTACTCGCTCTCGCGCACGTGCTGCGGGGAAAATACCATGCCGAGCGCGCGCAGCTCCTCGAGGTGCAGGCGTCGATGGTCAGGCGCGAATCGGCGGAAGAAGCGCAGCGCGTGGTCGCTTAAGCCCTTGGCCATGAGCTCGAGGAAGCAGTGCACGAACAGCGGGAAGGCCACCGCGTGCAGCTCGTACTTGTACAGGTCCAGCGAGTTGCAGATCCAGTCCATCAGTGCGCCGTACGCCTCCTCGTACGCCTCCGGGTCCCCTCTTGCCACGCCATAGAAGAGCTGCAGCGTGCACGAGACGGCAGCAATGGACGCTCGCATCCGTTAGAGACAACCATTGACACGGAACGGCCCCCAATGGAGATACAAGCCACGTACGACGTGGTTGGCCGCACACGCCTCCGTGTTGAGGCCTAGCGTCTGAGCGTACGCCTCGAGCGTCACGCCGTCGCCCGCGGCCGCCAGCTCGCCGCCCAGCAATCGCCTCCGCGTCGCGTCGTCGTCCCTCGCACTAGTGCTCTCGTCAACGCTCACGCTTCGGCCCAACGACGCGCTCGAGGGCGGCGCGACCTGGTACCCGCGCTGCCGCAGGTACTGCAGCAGCAGCTCGTCCATGACGTTCTCGACCGCCCCGTCCTCTCGCCGCCGGCTCAGCGGCTCCGGCACCGCTGTTGTGGACGCTAGGGACGGCTGAATAAGCGCGTGGGACGCCGCGGAGACCGCCCCGTTGCTGACCATGGACGAGAGGGAGCGGTGCGCGGCGTCGGGGGCGCCTGGAAGACCCGCAGCCGCCGAGAACGGCGAGCGATTCATCCCGAGACGGCCACCGCCGGCGAATGGATAGTGAGGCGTTGGGGTCGGTTTGTGCGCGTTAGTGTTTGTCTGTGTGGGGTCGAACGTTATTCAACCAGGGGCGACGCGTTTCCGACCACCTTCGCGTAACAGTACAATTGGCTATTTATTGTCATTTGAGTTGAAGGAGATATTTCAATACAATTTAAATAATAGTGTGATCTCAAATAATTACTGTACTCACGTAGTCGCACATTTCACAGTACCGTACCTACTGAAATGTTATCTCATCATTTATTTAAAAAATCACTTTACTTTTAGTACTGCAAATTTACTTGCTGCTTCAAGCATCCTTTCGCACGGAACACGCCACCATTGGTCCCATCCGACGCCCACTTTCCCGGCCCCTCCTTCCCTCGCCATTCCTCAACGAGACCGATCAGCTCCAAGCCTCCTCCCCCCACCCGTCGGTCTCCACTACGAACTACTCAGTACAGCGCCAACATGGGCAACAGCAGCAGCAGCAGCAGCAGCAGCAGCAGCAGCAGCAGCAGCGACCCCTCGGCCAAGCTGTTCGCCAAGCAGTACCCCAGTGCGCTGCTGCTCATGCTCCCGTTGCGCCTGCTCTGGCACGCGCTCACGCGTCGGCTGGGCGTCCTCGCAACGCGCTGGCCGGACGCCAGGCTCGAGCAGGAGGAGCCGCAGTCCGTGCTGATAACCAGCGGACTCGTCTTTGGCGAGGGCCCCCGCTTCCGGCCGCGCGAGCAGGCGCTCTACCTAGTCGACATGCTCGACCGGCAGGTGCTCGCGTACTCGCTCGCGACCAAGGCGCTCCGTGTCGTCTACGAGGACCGCGAGGACTTTGTCTCGGGCCTCGGCTGGCTCCCGGACGACTCGCTGCTGGTCGTGAGCATGCAGCGCCGGCAGCTGCTGGTGCTCGACCCCCCTCAAGGCGGCTCCGGAGCCGCCCAACCGCGCGTGTACGCCGATCTAGCAAGCGTGACGCAGTACCGCGCCAATGACCTGGTCGTCTCGAGCACCGGCCGCGCGTACGTGGGCAACTTCGGCTTCGACCACGCCAAGTTCCACACGTGCTGCTCCACGACGCTCGTGAGCGTCGACCCCGGCACGCAAAAGGTGCGCGTCGAGGCCACTCGCATGCTCTTCCCCAACGGCTCCGTCATCACGCCCGACGGCCGCACGCTCATCGTCGCCGAGACGTTCGCCGGGCGGCTCTCAGCCTTCGACGTTGGCCCTGACGGCGCACTAAGCAACCGCCGACTGTGGGCCGACGTCGGCTGCCCCGTGGATGGCATCAGCCTTGACGCCGAGGGCTGTGTATGGGTCAGCGTGCCGCAGATCGGTCTGTACGGCGCGCTGGGCGGCGCGCTGATGCGCGTGGCTGAGGGTGGCCAAGTCCGCAACCTCTTCGGTTTCTCACGCAACGGCATCGCCCACGGAGTGTTCGCGTGCCAGCTCGCCACGGACGCGGCCACGGGCGAGCACTGGCTGTACTTCGTCGAAGCCCCGTCCTGCATGGACGCGGACGTGTTCGCGCGCGGCCACGACAAGCCCACGCGGCTGGGACAGCTCAAGGCCATTCGCGTGCCCGTCGGACCGGCGCTCATGCCGAGCAACCCCAACTACTGCGGCGGCTACTGCTGAACATTGATCCAACGAGGACAGGCGCTCTGTATGATACCTGATACCGACCGACGCTGAGATGATGCGTCGAGAGCCTTTCCGCTGCCCCTTTGTCAAGTCACCTCAGCGCTCTGCGTTGTGCCAGTCCAAGTCCAAGTAGTAAGTGAGCTTTGAAGATGCTATCTATGATACTTGACGTAGAGTGCAGCCTACAGCCTGCAGCCTACGCGAACCGCCCGCCGATCGTGTTGTGACAGTGGGCGCCGGATGCCTGACTGCAGGAGCTCGAGCTATTGCTCGACTGATGCGAGGCCATGGACGACGTCGACCCGAACTCGCGGTCGTACAAGTGCATGACAATGGACGTGTCCGTGTCGCGCGCCGACAAGCGGCCGGCGTCAAAGTCGATGTCCAAGATCTCGGGCGGCGCGATGGACGTGCTGCTCGCGAGCTTGTCGAACAGCTCGAGCCGCCGGTAGACCGCGAGCGGGTCGGCCATCTCCAGCTCGGCCGCTGCAACGGCCCGGGCGCTCAGCTGCGACGCCGCGTGCGCGCACCGCGTGCAGCACTCGAGCGCCGCCTGGGAGACCCGCAGCTGCTTGCCAGGCTTGGCCGTCGCCTGTTGATGGCCCGGGAAGGTCTCTCGGGACTGCTCGACGAGGAAGCTGAGCTTGTAGGGCACGCTGCAGCGCGAGCACATGGTGGCCGAGCAGATGCAGCAGCCCGGCAGCTTCTTGCCCTTCTTCATCAACTTGTGCGACCGCGTCTGCAAGTGCTGAAGGAGCGCCGGCTTCTTGAGCTGCTTGGAGCACACGGAGCAGCAGTCGCCGTCCGAGTCGTCGTCACGCGCGCAGTTCATTGGGCTCGCGGCGCGCACCGACGCGGCCGTGATCACGTCGGCGTGCGCGCGGTAGAACATCCAGTTGAGCTTGCGCTGCTGCGCGCACTCGACGACCTGGAAGAGCGTGGCCACCTTGTCCACCACGGCAGCGGTGGCCACGCTCTGCGCCGCGTCGCCCGCAAAGTCCACGCGCACCTTGGCGAACACCTCGACCATGCCGTTGGCCTTCTGCCGGAAGACTTGGTACAGCGCCAGCGAGCCGCGCACGATCTTGAAGTCGTCGAGCGCCGGGACGCCGCGCACGTCCAGCGAGTGGAGAATGTGGTAGCCGACCTTTTCGCGGGCCCCGGACTTGCCCGTAGGGTTCATGGTCGTCGTACCCGTCGCCTCGAGGAATACAAAGTCGCGGTGTCGAGTCATACGCCCGGACTTGCCAGCGACGGCCCAGCGCAGGTGCTGGCCGCGGAAGGGGTCCTCCCTGTCAGCCGACTGCACTGCGGCGAGGATGGCCGAGTCCACCACGTTGTCGTCCACGTACGAGGACTTGATGAGCGCCATGGGCTCGCTCTGGTTCACCGTGCCGTACATGACGTCGTCGAGCTGCGCGTCGAGGAGTCCGTGCCAGAGCAGCTGCTGCTGCTGCTTCTTGGGCGCCCCTACAGCACCTTCATCGCCCCCGCGGTTGGCTCCCAAGCCGCCGCTGCCACCGAAGAACCGCGAGCGCGTGCTGTACGACGCCTGCGACTGCGAGACCTCGGACATGTCGCCATGGAAGTGCTGGCGGCGTAGACGGCCGCTGATCACACCGCTGCTGCCTGGCCCACGCTTGGCGTAAACAGTGACGCTCTGGCGCTGCTTGACGGGCTTCCACTGCGTGGGGTCTGGCACGCCCTTGTGCTCGCGCAGGAGCTGGTCAAAGTCGAGCACCGTCTCGTTCACGATGCCTTCGGCTAGAAACGACAGTGACGCGCGGTCGCGCTGCGACAGGCTCAGCGGCGTCGGGAAGGGCCGCACGGGCAGAGGGAACTTCATGGCGACAGCGGATACGACACGAGCGCTGGGCAATTGCTCGGCGGCGCGTGAGGTAGAGAAAAGAAGTGAACAGCCAGTCGGTGGCCTCGCACCTGCACAGCGCCTCTTTCCCTTTTGGTCACCATCGAGGGCTCGGGCCAGTACTATGCAGACAGTGGACACTGCCTAGTAAGTGTGGATACCGAGTGAATGGCCATGATCTGTATAACACGCACTGTCGCACCGCCTGCGCGTCTAGGCGACAATCAGGGCCAAAAGGTCTCACCGCCGGCTGGTAATCGGCTGCAAGTAGGCTTCAGTATAGGCTTTGCTGTCAGCGCATTGCACTTGGCCTCTCCGCCGCTCTCTCTCACAGGCACAAAGGAACGGGCGGTAAACATCTGCGGCCACCCGGAATAGACAGGCAGGAGCGCGGAGCTGGCTCCCCATCGCCTTTGCTCCATGGGTTGGGTGGGGAAGGTTACGAGTCGTATACGCGTGCAGCGTAAACTCGTGTTGAATGGTGGGAAGCCATGCTCCGCTTCGAGATATGACCATCCCGAGGGAGAGATTGCCACGGCCGAATGATACTATCGGATAGTACCCGTTTGCAACGTCTCGCTGTTGTTCAACGACTCATGTGGCGCATTGGCCACCACCGAGCGCTTCGCTTCATCCATCAACGCGTTGTTATACATCATCGTTTCGACACGGAATTACTCGAGTAGGCCCTATAGCTATTGCAACGCGACCAAAAGACATGCCTCTCGCGTTCGGCAATGAATACACTCGATACAGACTAGATTCCCTCTTCTTCCTCATCACGCACCACGACATGGATCCGCTCGAGACGCTACTCGCTGGCGGACGACACGGAGTTAGTCAGGCGCACAGCGGCCTCGTAGTACACGGCGGCGGGGTTCTCCATCGCCAGCTCGCTCTGCGCGACGTCGACGGCGCTCGACTGGTACGCCGTGTGCACACAGCGCGTGCAGCAGTCGACGGCGCGCTTGACGACGCCGCGGGACCGGCGCGTGAGGAAGCTGAGCTTCTTGGGCACTCGGCAGCGCGAGCACACGCGCGTGTTGCAGATGCGGCACGTCTTGTTCATGAAGGACGACAGCGGATTCCTCGACAGGTCCTTGGTGCACACGCTGCAGTGCGTGTTGACGCTCGAGACCGTCTGCGCCTGCGCGTCCGGGCCGGTCGTGTGCAGCAAGTACGTGAGCTTGCGCTTCTGTCCGCAGAGCACCATGGCCGGCAGGAAGCTGGAGGCTTCGGCCGAGAAGGTGGCCGACAAGGCAGGCGGCACCTCGCCGCGCAGGTCGTACATGACGCGCGAGTAGACCTCGACGACGCCCTTGCTCTTCTGGCGGAAGAGCTGGTGCAGCCGGATATGGCCACGCACGAGCTTGTACTGCGGCAGCTCGGGCACGCCCGGCATGTCGACCGACTGCCAGATCTGGAAGCCGATGCGGTCGCCCGTTGCGGCGCTCGTGGTGATGCCCGTGTAGTCAATGTAGACGCCGTCGCGGTTGCGGATCACGCCGGACGCCATCAAGGGCGCCAGGTTGTTGACCGACCACTTGACCTGCAGCCCGTCGAACGGCCGCTCGGGCGTCGCCGTGGCCAGCGAGGCCAGCAGCAGCAGGTCGAGCCCGTTGTCGTTGACGTACGACGACCGGATCTGGTACGCCTCGGCCGTCTGATGCACGACGCCGAGCATCAGGTCTTCAAGGTCGCAGTTAAGAGTCCCGAAGGTCAGCAACTGCTGCTGCTGCGGAGGCTTGGACGCGGTCGTCGGGCCCGGAGGAGGCGCGACCGGGTCCTCGCTGACGCCTCGAGGCTTGGACGTGCTCGACGTCTGCTGCAGCGCCACGGCGAGCGCGCACCGGTCCTCGTACACGACGAGGTTCTCCTTGCGCTTGATGGGCTTCCAGCGCTCGAGGTCCAGCACGCCCTGGTTGCGCAGCAGCAGCGTTTCATACTCGCCCAGCGTGTCGCCCAAGATCTTGTCGGCCAGCAGCTCCAGGTCCCGCTTGTCCGTCTCGTTCAGCACGAGCGGCGGGAACGGAGACGCGGCGAGCGGGAACTTCATGGCCTGGGTGTTTCGTTTCGTCTGCGTCTGTGTCGAGGCAGGGGTCGAGTGTATTGCTAGAGGCGCGTTGAAGGCGGTGGGGCGATGGAGCGAGGCGACAAAAGGCGGAATGAGACCGGAACGATAAGGGGATCGCGGCGCTTGCTTTCCTTCGATCTCGAAGACGGGTCCGTCGCCCAAAGCCGCGGTATGTATTGGCAGGTCGCACGCTCTGGTCCGAGGCTGCGCTCCGGGTCAGAACCACGTGCTGACATAGAGGCGACTTGCATCTCAGATGGGAAGGGCGTGGAGTCAGAGGCGTCCGTCCCCCCCTCTCTGTAGAGAGCAGACGGAATTCGACAGCTCGTTCCGTAGAGCCGCCGAGTCAGATACAAAAAATGTGGGCCCTACCTAACAGGAGCTGTGTAAGTTGCCATCAAGTTGAGACCCCGAGCAGGTGGCGGAAGACGCAAGATCTCGCGTGCGGATGGGTCAGATCGCCAACTGCCGCGCGTGGACAGCTGGGTGGTCGGATTAGACTGACGGCGTACAAATCTACTTTTAGAGCACCTTTCTTATGAGGAAGTACGTGAGTATGAAAGCGTTCGCTATGTGGGGGAGGGGGGGGGGCGTTCCGATAAGGCGCCGCACGCAAGTGTTGTCTTCTAACAGGTCACCGAGTGACTCGGCGAGTGGTCAGAGCCCGAGTCAATCGGTGAAGCCACCATCGTGATGGAGCTTTCCATTGGGTGCCAAACGTTCAGAGCCATAGAGCACGCGTTTGACAACCCAGGCATGCGCACTTACTACGTATTACAGTAGACCGACCTGTCGAAACCCGCACGTGTTGAAGTTGTTCACGGTGCTTTCAACCCCCCTCGTCACTTCAAGCAGACGCCACGCACTCTATGTAAACCGAGTGCTCAACCAACAGGTCTCTTTTACAAGCGTAATCGTGGCCATGGCATCCTTGCCAATCGCACACCTGATCGTCTGTTTTGAATCGTGGAAATACATACTGAACACTCAACTCCTCATCAGCTCTGAGCCGAGGCGGAACGCGACGAATAGGACGGAGAGGACGTGGGGGACGACGACGTCGGGGAGATGCCGGCGGCAGCGGACCACTCGTGCTGTAGCGCCAGCGCCGACTGCTGGCGCTCTCGCAGGCTTCGCAGCTCGTCGATCGCCACCTCTCGCCCGTTCGTCTCGTTCGCTGATCGGACGCACGCGATGCAGAACGTGACGCTGCGCTGCCGGACCGTGCGCGTGCGCTGAGAGCAGTAGTGCAGCGTCTTGGTCACGAGGCAGCGTTGGCACAGGCGCCCGGCGCACACGCGGCACGTCCTGGCCTTCTGCCTGGCTTCCTCGAGAGATCCTGGCACGAGCGACTTGCTGACGCCCGTCTTGCACACACTGCAGCGGCTCCTTGACTGCTCATCGCCTAGCGTATGCTCCGTGAACGCGCTTGGCTGTTGCTCCAGCGCGTGGTGATCGAGCGTGCGAGTATCGTTCAGCGCGCGGCGCTTGCTCAACATCCAGCTCAGCTTCTTGAGTTGCGCGCACTCGGCGAGCTTCCACACGGACACGACGCCCTTGGCGGACACGGCGGCGCTGATGGGCACGGGCAGGTCGCCCAGCAGGTCGAGGAAGGCCTTGACGTACGTCTCGACGACGCCGTCGCTGCTCTGCCGGTACAGATGGAAGAGCGTCATGCGGCCACGCACGACCTTGAGCGCGTGCAGCTCCGGCACGCCCTCGACCTCGACCGAGCGGAGGACGTGGAAGCCCACGCGCTCGCCCGTCGACGGCAGGCGCGTCATGCCCGTGGACTCGAGGTAGACAAAGTCGCGCGGCCGGACCAGCGCGCGCATCGCGCTTGGCCCGCCGTTGACGGCCCACTTGAGCTGCAGGCCGCGAAACGGGTCCTCCGGCGTCGCCTCGACGATCGGCGCGAGCACGGCGACGTCCAGCACGTTGCTGCCCACGTTGGCGGCCTTGACGCGCGCCTCCTCCGCCGTCGGACTGACCACCGCGTACATGAGGTCGTCCAGGTCGCCGACAATAGTACCGAACCACAGCAGGCGCTGCACGTCCTTGGACTTGTGGCTCTCGAGACGGTGACGGGTCTTGGGGCGCTCCGGCTGCCGGTCCTGGTACGCTGCCACCGTGTCGAACTGCTTGAGGCGCTTCCAGCGCGAGGTGTCCACGCCGCCGCCGCCGCGCAGGTGCGCCTCGTAGTCCGCCAGCGTCTCGGACACGAACAGCTCGGCCAGGTCGACCATGGCCGCCTTGTCGCCCTCCGAGAGCCGCACCGGCGCGAACGGCGACTGCTCCAACGGGAACTTCATCGGCCGTAGCCAGCAAAAGTGATGCAGTATATCAGCGGTAGATCCGCGACGGACGAGGCGATTCTATCAATAGCGGCGTCACGTCCAACACACACAACACGTCAATGGCTTGATTACTCTATGTACAAGGCGACAGGGTCAAGTAGCTCCTGCTCTATGCGCATGACGCATGGCCACAGTTGAATGGACGGAAGGAAGGGATCACGTCGACATCGACAGAACTGAGGTTATTGTATGAGCGTAACCACGAGAAGTAACCAACGATTTACTGAATACTCCGAGTAATTTTGAGAGTGTCACATTCAATTGCACGCTCTACTGTAGTACAGTACTCGCCGACAAACGTGGCAGCAGCGGCCTCCTGGGTGTCCTCCGATGGTCTGGCGGAGCGAAGGCAGCGCCGTTGGAGGGTCGTAGCCCCTCTCTGCACGGAACCCCAAAGTCTCCAGAGAGCTGTTCGTGGCCCTACATGCTACCGTACATGTATCCTACTGTAGCCCGACGGGACCAAGGCCACTCTGGCAGCCTGCATGATCCTGCATACGCAGCTCACTGCGCGGTTACTCTGTGGCCACACGCGCACTCCATCGTTCACCATAGCTCTATAATAATAATGTGAAATGCTTCTCATTGTCTTATTTTTCGATTGCGATGAGGACATGAAATGTCTTTTTTATTTTTATACAAATGACAAGTACTGTGAGTAACGAAATTGTGCCGACATCGAGTTTTATCGATTCTCACGATTGTTGGAGTAAAAAAGCTGCCAGAAATCGGTGAATCAATTGCGTGCAGTGCTCAAATGATCGTGTTGTTTCCGATACTATAGTATCCGTTTGTCAATACTTGTGGCTATATGCACTTCAACATGTTCCGATGCCTGTTGGGTCGCCATCGGCCTTCATAACGATGCACTCCCGCTTCTACCATCCCGTCTCGACCCAATCACTCTCCACGACACGATATAAACCTCCCTTCTTCCCCACGCGCGAGCCTGGCTCGTCAGCTGTTGTACTCCATCCAGAAGAAGCTGCGCGAGGACTCGTTGGACGAGCGGATGGTGCCGACCTCGTACATCTCGTAGCGGTTCTCGCGCGCGAGCTCGCCGACCGCGACCGTGTAGCCGTTGGTCTCGACGGCCGTGAGTATGCAGCGCTTACAGAAGCTCATCTTCTTGGTGATGACCTCTCGCGTCACGGGCGACAGGAAGCTGAGGCGCTGCTTGACGCTGCACGAGTTTGCGCACACGTCGCCGAGGCAGATGCGGCAGCGCTTCTTGGCGCTCAAGATGGAGCTCTTGGGGCTGTTGCACACCACGCAGCAGCCGCGCTTGCCCGACGTCTTGACGATGTCCGTGGCCGTCGTGTGGTCCGGCTGGTTGTTCCGCATCAGCCACGTGAGCTTCTTCATCTGCGAGCACCGGACGCAGCGCCAGATGGCGATCATGGCGTCGGCGCACGAGAAGGTGGCGATCTTCGGGTGCATGTCGCCCATGGTGTCGCAGAAGCCGCGCAGGTAGACCTCGACGACGCCCGGGCTCTTTTGGCGAAAGATGTGGTAGATGGACAGGTTGCCGCGCACGAGGTTGAACTCCTGCAGGTGGCGCACGCCCGGGATCTCGACCGAGTGGATGATGTGGTAGCCGATGCGCTCGTTGTCGGACGAGCGCGTGTAACCCGTCGACTCGAGGTAGACAAAGTCGCGCGCGCGGATGAACGGCCGCACGACCGTCGGGCAGCCGTTGACGCTCCACTTGAGCAGCACGGAGCGCATCGGGTCCTGCGGCGTGTTGGCCCTGATGGTCGACAGCACGAGGCAGTCGACGACGTTGTCTTCAATGTAGGACGTCTTGAGCATCATGTTCTCGCGCGTCGGGTTCACGACGCCGTACATGAGGTCGTCCAGGTCGCCCTCGATCGTGCCGCACGCCATGATGACCTGGATCTTCTTGGGCGGCCCGACGTCCAGCACGTACGCGGGCACGGCGGCCGCGACCGTCGCCGACAGCGTCGACTCGCGCGCGATGCGGTCCTGGAACACGGCCATGTTCTCTCGGCGCTTGATGAACTTCCACTGACTCCGGTCGACGATGCCGTGGTGCACCTTGCTGTGCAGCTCAAAGTGCTCGAGCGTCTCGTGCACGTACAGGTCGGCCAGGTCGATCATCTTCTCGGCTTCGCGTTCCGAGAGCGACACGGGCGGGAACGGAGGCACCTCGAGCGGGAACCGCATGGCTTGGGTGGTGGTGGGTCGCCTTGGAGACGAGGCTGGAGCTTGAGTTGGACGTCCGAGGCAAGTTGGAAAGTGAGCGTTGCAGGTTGCAAGAGACAGAGAAAGCGAAGAGCTACGAGGTGGGAAAAGAAAGCGGCTGCATCACCAATATGAATCTTTTTTGTGTTTTTGGTTTCGGGGCGCCTTCAGCGATGCCAGATGTTCACAGGGCAAACAAGACGCGAGTTGCAGTTCAACAAGGCGAGAGGGCATGGCGAAGAGGAGATGCGCGCCTTAAAACTGCGGTTTAGCGTTTTGCTGCTGGTACGGAGACGCAACGTTGTATACGACTCGGTGGTTCGACGGAAGCGCCCTCTGACGCCTCCGCTATTGCAGCTGGCTACGGTAGGGCGGTGTCTATCTAATACTATAGGATATTGATTGATGACATGTAGTTCGTAGCATTACTTTATCGTTTAACATTTAATCAATATATATGTTTAGCAGGTAATGTGATTGTAGTGGGCATTACGAATGGAGGGGCTACTGCTAGCGCAAGCAGTCGTCGTCGTTGCCACCTTGACTCTGCAGACCATCCTGAAGAGCAGCGTCTTCTTCTTTGGGACGTGCGTGCGTGTAGGTAGAGAGGCGGGTGAGCAACTCTCTAGATGCCGCGAGTCCATGTGTACTTACGGTTTGCATCCGAGGTCACTCGTGAGCTCTCTTTCCCTCTCTTCCCACGCTTCTTCACGGCAATTACCAAAGCTAGTGGCAGCTGACGTCAGTCCCTCTCCCTGCTAGTTCGAAGGTTTGAGCATCCGAGCGAGTGATCACGCAGGCCACCACCCCATGGGGGCGGTTTCCAACTGAGCACAAATGGCCAGCTATATGGTGGATGTGCTCATGGATGCAAGGATCGGCCAGCTGCTGCCTTACCCATGCAATCGTGGAGCCAATAAACGTGCTTGCTCCATGGCCCAGGCGTCAAAGATCCGCTGTTTCCCTATCCAGCTAGACCCGTTCTCCAATGATGCCCTGTGCGACCTGAGAACTCGTGGATGGAGACAACGCAGGTACAATATTTTACGTGGGAGAACCAGCCAGTGGGAGAAGTGTTGGCTACGTGGGCGTTCCACCATGATAACGTCGCTCTTGTGTCCGTGCATCGAAGCGCCAACTACTATTTGGCGAATAGTATTGACTTTTAGCAGAGCGCGAGCATCTTGAAGTAAAGCTGTCGTACAGTAGCTGCCGCCATGCATGCACCACTGTGTGTAATGAAGCGTTGATTCACGCAAATGTATGAACCCATGAGATGCTCTCGCTAAACTACCTTTATAATAAAATATACTGTTATTATCTAATGTTTAAAACAAATATTATCAGACTACCATTTCTTCAAAATACTTGTGCTCATAACCGATGCATCTCATAATTTTATAGATTGACGCGATGTTGAAATGGAAACAGCTGGCTTTCATGTTGAAGTGTATGAGGCAGACAGGCGCTGTCTCACTTCATGTTTATATGGCTTGTTCAGCGCAAGTGTAGTACTGGTGCCATCATGGGCCCGGGTGAGTCTCGACGTGGTCCAATCAGCGTGAATGTACTGTACAACATGTCCCTCCAACTGCTCTCCCCCCATGATTGCACCAGCATGGGTTTAGCACTGGCTCGACAAGTGCTTCTTGCTGACCATCAATGCACCAAAGTACGGTATCGCGTAGATCGTAGGCAAGTACTCGGCACTGGACGAACCGCACGCCACTACAGCCATATTCAACGCCATGGACCGCAGGCGATCTTATGGACGAGCAATGTCTGGGGGCCTTCTAGGCGCCTGACGGGACGGAGGGACAGACACAAGGAGCTGCAAAGTGCTGGCCGATCCGTTCTTGCGATCCAATCTCCGCTTTTCGCCCGCTACCGGTCATTCCCTTATTCTTTGCATGATGAGCACACATCAACGACTTGAGCCTGTTCTACGCTCTTGATTCAGCTCGGAGCGGTGGAACCTTGATGACTTGACATCTCCAGTGGCGGCGGCCAAGAGACTGCGAGCGCGCAAAGAGGTATAGGCTCGGCGGTTCGGCGCGCTCGCAGCCAGGAATGGCCCCTCCGTCGCGGGGTTGAGCTCTTGTTTCTGGATCTTGTTTGGGACACGCAGTTTAGCTCCGGGTGGCTTGACGGGCAGGTCGGAAAAGGGCTCTTGACACGATCGAACGACGAGTTGTAGCTCCCTGGATGACTGTTCGTTGGTCCTCACACCTCATGCTATGACGGCGATCCAGCGAGTTCGATCACGGGTCCAGGAAGGACAGCCAGACGACGCAGCGACAAGGCGAGCCGGCACTATCGTAGCCATCGTGGGAAGCGCGTGCGTTGCTCCACCACAATCGATTTTCCCAGCCAGCGCCCACGTCCAGCAAATCCAGCACCCGTGCCATTTCCACGCCCATAGCTCCCCTTTGACCAGATGCCTGTCACAGTCGAGGAGACGCCGTTGCCGGTCGCAGTTGAGATGCCTCCGCTGTCTGTGACACAGACACACGTGACCGAAGCGCAGCCAGAGAAACCACCGCAGGACTCGACCGAGAGCACCAGTACCGAGCCGGGTGAAGCCTTGGCGATATCGGACCTGCAGCTCCTCACGTCTGCGACCAAGCAGGAATCCATCGCATCCTCTGCGTCCAACTCCGACCGCCCGCTCTTCCAGAAGAAGCTCCCGAGCCTGCGCGCAACCGTGTTCCCCGTGCGCTTCCTTGGTCACTGGTTCTCGCGGCGCTTCAACGTGTTCCCCAAGAAGTGGGTCGACTCTGATGCCGACATGAGCCTCGACAGCAGTCGGAGCAACAGCAGCAGCCGACTAGGAAGCAGTCGAAGCCTCACGGTGGAGGCAGAAGCGATGGCGACGCTGGTAGTCGACGGCTTGATCTTCGGCGAGTCGCCTCGCTTCCGCCCGAGCGAGCGAGTCTTGTACTTCTCCGACATGTATGGCAAGCAGGTCGTGCGCGTCGACCTGTCGACCGGGACTCGCCAAGTCGTGTACGAGGACGAGAGCGACTTCCTCTCGGGTCTTGGCTGGCTTCCCGACGGGCGGATGCTCATCGTGTCCATGAACAAGCGCGCGGTCCTAGTCCACGACCTCGAGACGTCCCATACCTCGTTGTACGCAGACGTATCGGCCGTGACCCAAGTCCGAGCGAACGACATGGCCGTGTCGACCACTGGCCGCGCATACCTCGGCAACTTTGGCTTCCTCATCGAGGACTTTGCGGCGAGCTGCACGACGACGCTCGTGAGTATCGCGCCGGACGACCAACAAGTACGGGTGGAGGCCAACGGACTCATGTTCCCGAACGGAGCTGTCATCACACCTGACGGCAGCACGCTCATCGTCGCCGAGACGTTTGACGGGCAGCTGACGGCGTTTACGATCCGCCCAGACGACGGGCGGCTGGTCAACCGACGGCTGTGGGCCAAGCTGGGCGTGCCCGTCGACGGCATCTGCTTGGACGCCGAGGGCTGCGTGTGGGCCAGCGTGCCGCAGGTCGGGCTGTACGAGACGAGCGGCGGGCTGCTGCGCGTGCGCGAGGGCGGCGCGGTCGTCAACATGCTCGGCTTCGGCCGCAACGGCATCCGCAACGGCGTGTTCGCGTGCCAGCTCGCCACGAACGCCGTCACGGGGCAGCACTCGCTCTACTTCATGGAGGCGCCGTCCTGCAAGGAGAGCGACATCTTCAAGCGCAGCGCCGGCAAGAAGAGCGGGGGCTCCGGCGTGACACCCACGAGGAAGGGCACGCTCAAGAGCATCCCTGTGCGCGTCGGGCCCGCGCGCTCGCCGAATAGCGACAACTACAGCGGCGGCTACTGCTAAGCGGATGGGTCGACACCGCGCTGGTTTAGGGTTCTGGGGGCGATTATAGACGCGCGAGGCCGAGACGAGAGCGCGAGGGGTGGGAAGGAGCGATTCATAGGCGACGGACAGTGGCTGGAGCTGTGTGCACAACCGCTCGCGCGGGATGGAGAACAGATGAGATCAAGGACATGACGACTGGAGCATTTGGGGAATTTGAAAAAGAAAAAAAATACCTATAAAAATATATATTCTAGAAAATGTCAAAATTGTATTTTGCGATATTCTCAAATTGAATTTGAATATTGGCGCGCAGACTTCTGCCTCTTCGACTGACGTACTTCGAAGTACTATAATAATATATGCCGTCAAACAGTTCTGGTTGCAATGCGATACAGTCAAGCCAGAGAAATATGCAAGACACCCGCAACGCGATGGTTGTGCAAGAAAGGAGGCTGGAACGGCTTCCACGCGCTCAATGCCAGACTCACCGAGACACGGATGCCCAGCCGGATGTCAAAATTGTTCTCCAAGTGCTTCGAACTATGCCAAATGACTTTTTGTATCAGTCAAAAATGTCTTCCATGTGGAATATTCATGTACCATATGAGGCCTCTTTTTTCAAAAGTATCATTATCCATATTTTGAGGTTTTTCAATAAAGGCGATCAAAGATGAAGGTGAATTGAGTGGCCTGAAACCACGATCGCGAGAAAATCGCAAAAACAAAACGGCACCGTCGAGAAGGACACCTCGGCGATGTCGAGCGCAAGCGATTCGGACTGGATCAACGACCAAAGCGCCTCCGACAGCGTGGGGCGCGACTCGGAGCAAGGTCACAAAGGGGATGTCGCGCCGCCTGGCGCGGAAGGCAGCCTTGTGGCGCTACTGGTGGACCCGGAACCCGTGCCGGTTGAGGTCCAGAAGCTTGAGGCGGTTGTGTGCTGCTCGAATACCTGCTGCGTGGGCAAGCACAAGCAAGTGACCCAGCTGCTGAGCTCCCTCGAGGTCATGAACAAGAAGGAGCGGCACACGTGCATCCTCATGACGGTTGCCACCTGTGCGGCAGTGGCGGCCAAGGACGTGAAGCAGCGGGAGAGCTTTACATACTACGCGCCATTTGTCGGGCCTGTGTGCAAGTACGCGTTCGAGGCGCTCTTCGGCATCACACACAGGACGCTACACCTACACTGACAACGCGTGCGAGAGGGCCGAATCTCGGCAAAAGAGCACAGCAACTCTGGGAACGTGGACGCCGCCGCGTTAGACGAGGACATGCTTGTCAGGTGGTTCGAGAACCTTGCGGAGGCTGTTGGTGATGTTGTCCCAGTCCGCGTACGAGTGCAAAAGCGAGGCGCGGAAGTCAAGCGCCGCTACTTCACATACGACCGCTACACGCTCATACCGCCGTCGTTCACGTGGGAGCGAATCCGGCAGGAGTACCTGATCTTCCTCAATAACCAGTATGTGGACACTCCGAGGCCCTCCGAGAGCTCCTTCCTGCGCCTAGTGACCAAGCGCTATCCGACCATAACCATCCGCTCGGGACGCGATCAAGTGTGCGACCTGTGCTCAATCTATCGCATGCGCTTGGGCAAGGAAGCGGATGCGGACGAGGCTGAGGTATTCGGAGATCACCTCTCGGACGCGAGAACAATGCGGTACGTTTATGATACTTTTGTATAGATGCCAACATATTGTGATACATTTGTCTGATGCTCGTGTTGTGTGCCACGGTACGACACAACAAGGCGATATACATGACCGACTCGGCCCGAGCAAGCAGAGACGACATTGTACTGGTGATGGACTACGCCCAGAACCTGACCATTCCGAG
>JAADXZ010000423.1:0-22345 GCA_023338055.1 Phytopythium mirpurense | reverse complement strand
TCATGGGTGGACGTGAGAGCCCGACGTGCCTCCGAGCACCTTGATTGGTGAAAAGCCCCGGGCTTTCCAACCAATGGAAAGACTGAAAGAGCGAGGACCAGCCAACACGAGGCTGTCCAAAAATAGGCAAAGACTAATGTAGGCCACACTAGTCAGGTAGAAACCATTGTCGTGTGGTGTATTCTACACCACACGCATGCACGCCGTATTTACGTATAAATACGACTATTTACAGCGTGCTTGTGGTGTACCTCGGGTACGCCACGTGTAACCCCGTTACAGTCGGTCACGACCGTGAGGTAGCGGCCCTTCCACTTTCACACCACGCACCAGCGCCGCTTCTTGTTCGCGCCCGCGAACAGTTGCTTGCTGGAAACGGTCTTGCAGGCGAGCGACTGCGGGCTGCAGTCGCTTAGTGATGGCGTCGAGCTCGTCGATCCGGTTGACGTCGTCGGCGACATGAATGCCGCCTGGCTGAGCGAGCCGCCATGCGCGCCGAACGCCATCCTCTCGTCCCCGGGCGCTTCTGCCCACTTCCCGGAGAGCAGCTCTGACACCAGCTCGATCATGAAGGAGCGGTGGAAGTCGCGGTCGGAGTCGATGCTGCTGCCGTACACCATCTTCATCGACACGAACGCGTTGCACCTCGCTATGTCGTTAATCGCGAGGCCCAGCTTCTTGTGCCACTTCTTGAATGAGTGGCCATCGGCCACCGAGAAGCGAGCACGGAGCTGGTCGTGGCGGTCCACACCCTGCATGTTCGCGTTGGAGTTCTTGATGCACATTGGGGTCTGGTACTCACGGTTTTCGGCGCCGACCAACCTCGTCACCGTCGTCATCGTGGATGCGTCCGCGTTCGACACCATCGACACGATCGAGCCATCGCACCAGGAGGCCACCAGGATGCTGTGCTAGACGGAGACCCCCATCTTGGTGTCACCGCAGGCGCTGGCGAGCTTGTCCAGCACGAGGTGGCGGGGGAAGTGCTTGCTGTTGCCGCGGACAGTGCCGCGACCGTAAAGGCCCGTGACTCGGAGTGCTTCTAGCAGCTGGAGAGACGTGTAGTAGTTGTCTGTGTTCACGATTCGCTTGGTGAAGTAGAATGGCCTGACCACCTCGAGGACATGCTGCCTCACGACCGACACCTCTGACATCTCCTCAGCGAGGCTGGTCGCTGTGGCCTCGTTCACGACGCCGTGGTGCCTGTCAGCGAAGCTGCTGTGGCCGTGCAGCCTGTAGTTGAGTACCAGCCACGTCGTGGCGCAGCACGCCACATATAGCTTGAAATGGTACTTGCCGCTGGGTTTCTTCGGGTTGTATATGATGAGAGCACGGCCGAAATTGGACCGGCACGCGATGCTAGCCTCGTCGACCGCGATGTCCCGGCCGACGTCCACGTGCTTGCTGCACGTGGTCTTGAGCAGGTTTAGCACGCTCCGGATGCGCGCTGCGCCGTCCCGTTCCAGCGTCTCTTGAGGCACCTCGCTCCTGAAGCTGAACGCGCGCCTGAGCATCTTGAAGCGCCTTAGCGTCATGACCTGGTCCAACCCCGTGCTGCCGCCCGCGACAAAGATCTGGCCCTCGACTTGGCAGCCCCAGTAGTTAGCATACTCGCCTTTTTCCGCCAGCGCCATGTAGAACAGGATGCCCAGAAACTTCATGAGCTCGTCCATGGTGAAGTCGGTGCCGATGGCCATTGCGTGCTGCCTGGCGTACTGGTTGGTCTCGTAGAGCACCTGGCGCCAGAAGTACACGTCAGGTACGCAAAGAAGCTGGACGACGCCGAGTGCTCGAGGAAATAGCGGTACTCCGACCGGATGCGCGTCTCAGTGGTGCCGTCGCTCCCCGCATACAGGTCGCTGGGGCCCTGCATACGCGCTTCGCTGTCAAATTTCATGTTCTTGATTGCTACAACCTCGGTAATGTCGGTCGGCAGCCGCTCGCTCGGATCATATGGAACAAAGCGCTGCTCGAGGACCTCGAACCCCTCGCCTGGCTTCAGCACGACGTCGTCCACGTTGTCGCATAGCGACTGCCAGCTGTCTTGGCCACCCGACACGTTCGACACCAGCGCGTAGTTGCGGACACCGCGCTGCACGATGGCCAGGCTAACGCTCTCGAACTTGGACTGGAATTGCGAATCGAGCAAACGTAGCTCAAACAAGGTTTCTTTCTTCTTGGTCTTCGTCAGGACGCGCATGATGCGACCAGAAATATAGGTGGTTCCTACTGGACGGTAAAACTTCTCAGCCATTCAGCTCTCCTTCACAGGACAGAAGGATGCGAGACGGTCAAAGTACAGCTCAGGAATCGCGATTGGCGCACTGTGAACGTCAGCTGACGCTGCAGGTTGCTGACTGCCTGAGCCGATTGTTGGTGCCGTCGAAGTAGAGCTCGCAGTGCAAGCATCTTGGTCCGATATGCTTGTCGCTGTCGATGCCGTGCCCGTAGAGCGATTCGGCGCTGCAGACTACCAGGTGGCCGCTACGCTCGTCGTTGTCGTCGGTGCTGCGCTTGCAGCGCGA
Organism: Phytopythium mirpurense; assembly: GCA_023338055.1. Classification (NCBI taxonomy): domain Eukaryota; phylum Oomycota; class Peronosporomycetes; order Pythiales; family Pythiaceae; genus Phytopythium; species Phytopythium mirpurense. The sequence goes on along the minus strand of JAADXZ010000423.1, from coordinate 19,820 downwards.
GCTGATACCCCAGGTCGCTCGCCACCGGAGCCGGGCGCCGCCATTGATACCGGGCTTGCAGTAGTAGCGCGAGTTGATGCCACAAGATGTTGGCTGTCTGACCCTCCGTGCTGTTGATAGCTACAGTTAGTCTAGAGTGCAGACAGTCACTAGTAAAATGCCAGTAGTTAAACGTATCGTCGCTTCGTGTAATGCAGGTAGCCTCCCACGATCTGCATCCGGGTCTGCCGCGCCAAGGTTGAGGCGCCGACGCTTACACGATAACATCCTGCCAGCAAATTCCAAAATGAGCCAGTCAAGAGATCTTCGCGCCGGCGGAAAAAAAAGAATTGACATCTGGCATTTGAATCGAAACAAAATCTATGTTTTCATCAAGATAAGCACGTACAACACTTTGAATCGGAGTCAAACCATTTGGATAGATTGGCAAACTGCGTACTTTAGACAAGTTTATTGCGTGTCTCATTAGAATTGCAAATATGCTACTTTATCCAAGTAATTCGTGTGCAATTCTATTTCGGGTACCGAAATTAAATTGTGTTGTTTGACGTGAATCGCTGACAATTAGCATAGTCTCATCAAGTGATTTGCGTACGTTTGTTTCCAGCTTCTGTGACTGGTGAAAACTATGGAAAGTCTCGCGGGCACAATCAATAGTATACCAAAGAAATCCGCGTACACAGGCGTAACTGCTCATGTAACGGTTTCCCGAACAACTTATATAGTGAAATCAAGTGTTTCACATGCTATTATCCATTTATGCGGCGCGATACATCCAAGCGTTCATGCACGAGTGCGCGCGCGCAGCCAAGCGCCTCAAGTGGCCCGGCGTCGCGCTGCTCTTCGTCGAAGATATAATGCATCTTTACACACAGACATATCAACGTTAGTGCGCGGCATTATCACTAATACACTCTATTGAGACTACGGCGTAGGCGTCCTCGCTCAGCTTTACGACCTTGTTCCCACACTAATGGCGCTGTCTCAAGAGCAAACACAACGGAGCAAGATGCACGCTGGTGCAGCGCGCTCTTGGTTTGGCGCGCTTGCCTCGAAAGTTGGCGGGAGATCCGAGGTAGCTTACAGTACAATACGACACGACGGTTGGGGAAATTTTTCATTGTATTTTTCTTGTTGTATACAACGAAATTTTCATGTGGCGCCCTTTTGACACGGCAGAATCTAGCCATTTTTCTACCAATAAACAATTTGGAATTTTTACATTGATATAGGGAGCCAATCACGAGGCGATCGGGAAGCAGTACCTTGATTTGCGAGATGGTCTATTTTGGACCATTTCATTTTCATGTGACTTAGATTTGTATGGTATACTTAGTGACTTCGTTCGCAAACGGATTAATAATCTTGAATGCATGTTTCAGTGTCACTCATTTGTGGCTGTTTCTTGCCATAGCGCCCGCGAAGCGGGCGTCGCTCGGCTATAATAGTTATAAAATTAAAAAAAATATCAGCATCCATATACCTCCTTTATTTAATATTATTGTTGTTTCAAACAATAGCCCTATTATTTAAGAAGCGTACCTAACAACTCAAAAACCACTCATTAATTGAAAAGAAAACCACTATAAAATTTTCGAGCCCAGTTTTATGGGTTCAGAACGTGGTCTTGGGTTCACCCAAGCCATATAGCAAGTTACTTACCTCAAGTTCCCCCGCATGTTCAGCTCGAATCTCGACTCATCTCAAAGCGTGTCACCTTCAGTTTATCCTTTCACTATCGCACAGGTTCTACAAGCCCAAGTCCCTCACCGCCATGGGCCGCTGCCTCGCGCTCGCCGGCGCCGCGTCTGCGCTGCTAATGCCGCCTGCGGACGCGTTGCGCCTCAACCGCCCGCTGGTCGTGGCGCGCTTGGCGTCGTTCGCGGCGTGCTCCAGCTTCCAGGAGCAGACAACCACGCAGCTGTACGACGTGGCCGCCGCCACCCCCGCGTGCGCGCCGTACGCCGTCACGTCCTCGTCCTTGACGTACATCTCGGCGCCGTGCTCGGCCACCGCGTGCGTCCAGGTGGCCGCCGAGCTCGCGACGCAGCTGCCGGACTGCGAGATCGACGGGATCAACGAGAAGGCGCAGCTCCAGGACGCGCTCGCGGTCTGCGCAGCCGCCTCCGCCTCGGGGTCGGCCGCCGCTTCGTCCACCGACATGCCCGTCTCGCCATCGGCGTCCTCCTCCTCGTCCTCCAGCTCGGTGGGAGACGAGTGCACCAAGGTGCAGCTCGCCAAGATCTCCACGCTGTACTTGGAGGCGGCCGAGAGCGCGGTCTGCTCGGACTACATGTCCACGACGACCATCGACGTTTACGTGCCGTGCTCCGCCTCGGCCTGCATCGCCGTGGTCAAGGACATGACGGCGGCCATGCCCAACTGCTCGTACGAGGGCGTCAACTTCAAGCAGGAGCTGTACGACGGCTTTGGCGAATGCGCAGCTAGCATCGGCGGCAGCAGTAGCAGCAGCAGCAGCAGCAGCAGCGCCACGTCATACACGGACATCCCGGTCGGCACCAAGAGCGCGAGCTCGCTGTCTGGCTCGGAGGAGATATGCTCCAGCAGCGAGGCGGAGGACATTGTATACCAGTACATGCGCGCCGCGCGTACGGCCGCGTGCGAGGCGTACTCGACCGTCACGGCCAATTACGTGGAGATCGACCCGCCCTGCAGCGCCACGGCGTGCCTGGCCGCCCTCATCGACGCGGCCGAGCTCATGCCCAACTGCTCGTACGAGGGCGTCAACTACCACGAGAGCCTCGCGCAAGGGGCCCAAGACTGCCGCAACGACTCGTCATCGACCGGCAGCGCCAACGGACTCGACGACTCGCCCTCCGCGCTCGATGGTAACCTCGCCGCCGCTGCGATGACGACGAACGTGTGGGCTCTGGCTGTCAGCGTCGGCGCCGCTCTATCGCTGGCGCTCGCTCTCTGACCGTTTACTGTCGTTCTCATGGGCTGGAGGGGGCTGGAGGGGGCTGGCGGCCCAGCCAAAGGACGTACGCAAACAAAACTCCATATCCAACGCCTTTCGAGCAGTGAGTGCAGCAAAAATGGCAATTAAAGCACAATGCGGACGTGCCCCGCCCCTCGTCCATCTACCCTCCGTCTCAGGAGGCGAGTACTCTCAGCTCAACAAGACGGTCGCCGCGACGGGCGCCGCGAGCGCCAGCGCCGTCAGTGCGCGGCGGATGGCGCCGTTGGAGCCGCCCGAGGCCGGCGCTCCGGCGGCCGAGGACGCCGATGCCTCGCCCGAGCCACCGACGGATCCCGAGGCCGACGCGGACGCCTCGATCGTGGCCGTCACGTCGTCGCAGAAGACGAGGAGGTCCTCGAGGCCTTGGCGCTTGTTGACGCCGCCCTCGCCCTCGCAGTCGGGCACTTGCGCGGCCAGGTCCTGGAGCAGCGCGAGGCAGGTGCCGTCCTGGCAGTAGTCGAGCGACGTGGCCGCCGCGTTGGACGCCAGGGCCGCACACGCGTCGCTGGCCGTCACGTTGGCGAACAGATCCGCCGTCTCGCTCGCCTCGTCCGCCGTGCAGCTCGCGCCGAGCGTTGAGCGCGCCGTCAGCGCCAGCACCAGCATCAGAGGCGTCGGGAGCGTCGAGATCTTCATACTTGATGCTTGGAAGAGGGAGGGTGGGAAGAGCTTGGTACTGGCGTATTATAGTTTGAAAGGCGACTCGGCAGTGGCGTTGCGAGTTGGAAAGTGAGTGTCTCCAGACGCGGTGGGTCGGTCGCCGGCGGTGCTGAACCGCTCTTCGAAGGGTGAGTCGCGCATTGCGTGGATCATTTTCCCAGACGACGTGGTGTGCGGTGCAAGTCACTGAGTGAGTCACTGCACCCCTCACCCACAAAAAAGAAATGGAACCGCAGCATTCTCTGAATGTTCAGCTGAACTCCAGTACGGCATGTCTTTCGCTCAGCCTCCTGCCTGGCGCTCTCTTCACGACCAAAATGTCTCGGTGCACTTGGCCTTGAGCCGTCGAGTCCACGCCGCTCTCCTCACACGTGGAGCTTGTGCATGTCGATCGACATGAGGCTGGCGACGAACGTCATGATCATCTTGGGCTTGACCTCGACAATGTCCTCGTACGTGAGGAACACGGCGGCGCCGATCTTCTGCGCGCAGCTGATGGCGTACTTGGCGTTGCTCGCCTTGTCCTCGTCCGTCTGCGGCTCTCGCGCAATGAGCTCCCAGTTGACCGCGCGCGGCTCGACGGCGTGCACGAGGTCCAGCAGGTAGAGCGCGTCCGCGAGCGACTGGTCGCGGAAGGCGACGATCTGCGCCTGGATGCGGCCCTGCTGGCGCACCTTGCGGTTCGCCCACTCGATAATGTCTTTGTCCGTGATCTCTCCCTGGCCGCCCTTGGCCAGGCTGCTCAGCAGCTTGAGCTGCTGGTACCGCATGCTCTGCCAAATGATCGACAAGATCATCTTCTTGGCGCCTTCGTAAATGTCTGCGCCGCCAACGTTGACGAGTGAAAACTTGAGCTGCTTGCCGAGCACCACGCAGTAGTTGCAGTTCTCCACCTGCTTGAACTTGTTGGGCGCGATCAGGTTCACCTTGTGCCACGACACGATGCCCTTGTCGATCTTGTCCAGCACCTTGAGGATGTTCAGGCCGTCGTGCAGGTCCGAAAAGAGGTGGTTGATGTACACGTCGTCGATCCCGAGCGAGTTGATCCACATGCGGAACACGCGCTCCTCGCGCGTGTCGCCCACGTCGTCGTACAGAATCTCCTCGAGCTGCTTCATCTCCTCCTCGACAATGTCCAGCGCCGGGCACGTGTTGAACAGCTGCGCCACAAACGACATGTTGAGCTTCGGGTTGCCGCTCGTGATGTCGCGCGGCTTGATAAACGTCTCGATGCCGAGCGTCCGCGCGTTCTGGATCACGTGCGCGGCCCGCTCCTCCGGGACCGACTCGTGGCACAGGCCGCACTGCTCGGGCGCAATGTGGTTCAGCAAGACGCTGTAGGCGACGGCGTCCTGGACGTCCTTGCTGAAGTTGGTGACCGTCTTGGGGTGCCCGGCCGCCTTCAAGTGGTAGTTCATCCACCGCAGCAGGATCTGGTCGGGGGGCAGCTTCATGAACTCCTCGAGCGTCTCGCCCTCCAGCAGCAGGCGCATCAGCTCCGGGTGGTTCTTGAGGTTGATCGTCGACGTCAGCTGGATCTTGATGATCTGCCACACGAGGCCCAGCACGAGGATCGGCTTGCCCTCCAGCAGATCGTCCGGGCCAATGTTGACCACGCTGCAACCGATGCTCTTGGCCGCGTTGATGCACAGGTTCAGGTTCTCCGTTTTCTGGTACACGTTCATCTCCTTCTGCTTCTTGCTAAAGTTGATCGCGCGCTCGTCCACCGTCTCCGGGACGGCGGCGTTGAGCAGCTTGCACAGCAGGATGCCGTCGCGCACGGCCGCAAAGAGCCCAGAGTCGGTGCGGATCGGCAGCAGCGCCGACAGCGCCGCGTCCGAGTGGAGGCAGTTGTTGATGTGCTCCGTGAACGCCACCGTCTCTTCCTGCGAGTACGAGTGGACGCCTCCCGCCGTGCCCTTGACCTCGTGGATCGTCACGTTTGCCGTGAAAGCCGCCGCGGCGCTGGCGCGGCGTTGCAGCACGCTCATTGCATGTGCATCTAGCGCGGCTGGCGGCGACGCGTCATGTGCGGCCGCGGGCTTGGCGGGCGAGCGAGGAGGCGACTGTGGGGCCGCCGGCGAGGGCGTCTCGCTCGTCACAGCGCCGGCTGGGGGCCATGGTGCGCGCTTCAGCGTCGCCGGGGACTTGGGCGACGCCGCCGCCGCGCTCGAGGCAGACGCTGGCGGCCACTGCGGCTTGTGCGTCGACGCCGGCGACTTCTCCGCTGTGGGCGCGCTCGAGGTGGACGCAGGCGGCCACTGCGGCTTGGACGCTGCGCTTCCCCATCCGGGCGCCTTGGAGGGCACCTCGGCCGGAGGAGGGAGCGGCTTTGCAGCGCTGGGCGAGCGCTGATCGCGGCTCGACGGAGTGCCAGCGGGCGGCCACTGCTGCTTGTGCGAAGACGCGCCGCCCGGCGGCCACTGCGCCTTGCCATGCGACGGCGGCGTCGACGCAGGCGGCGTCTCCTTGGCCGGACTCGCAGGCTTCACCCACGACGCGGACTTGGCCGGGGACGCGGGCTTCGGCGACGGCGCGCTGCTGCCGGCTGGCGGCCATCGCGGCTTGTGGGACGCCGCGGACTGAGCAGCAGGGGAAGCGCCGGAAGGCGCGGCCGCAGCCGGCGGCCACTGCGCCTTTGGAGCGAAGGGCGACGGCTGCACGGTGGGCTCCTCCCCCGCGTGCCCCGACGGCGGCCAGTGGCTCGTCTTCTTGGGGAAGAGCGCCGTCGTCTCGGCTGGCGCTACAGACGCTGGGGTCGGCGCAGGAGGCGGTGAAGGGGGAGCCGCCAGCGACGGGTCCGTGGAGATGGCGGCCTGGCTCATGAGCGCGGCCGGGTCGAGCGCGATGGCGCCGTTGCGGAAGTCGTACAGCAGGTGCAGGAACTCCTGGAATGTCATCTGCGCGGGCCGGTCGAGGGTCACCTGCTGCACCATGACGGCGGCCTGGCCGGGCGTCACGTTCTCGCCCAGCTTCTGCAGCACGGTGCTCAGCTCGGACACGGCGATAGCCGCCGCGTAGTCGCGGTCGTGCTCCTTGAACACGCGCTTGGCCTCATGGATCTCCTTGGGCGTGAACTTCTGCAGGAACGCCGACGGCAGCTGGTAGCTCATCGTGGGCCGGCGGCGGACGGTCGGGCAAGAGCGGATCTGCAGAGAGGGAGGGACGCAGGGAGGTGGAGCTGTTTGCTGCGGCTTGTTCGAGATTACGGCGTGTGGCAAAGGGAGCTCTTCGTTTTTTGGGGGCGCCTGTTTTTATCTTGAGTACTGTATGCTCGGCGCGTCTCCCTTCTTTGGGGGCGGATTGAAGGAGGCGGCAGGAGTGTTGGTGACAAGCGGTTTTCTTCTTGAAGAATGTGGCACAGGAATGTACCAAAAGTACTAGTAGAAACCGGTAATGTACTGGTGAATATGGTGCTGAGACGGAATCAATATTTTTGGGACAGAGCAGTGTACCATTGATGTGGTACAAGAATATGACTTGCAAGTTTCGACGGACACTTCAACGTGGGATTCCCAATGCGACGGCGCACGTCGTGGAATTGTAATTGGGCCAAGAATTTCAATGCATTGTTGGACATCTTAGAGGAATGTGCTTCGTACCGGTACGACCTGGTGCCTGCATCGATTCGTACAAACGTTGTCGAGCATTTTCATATCAAAACACGGTGATTCCGAATGATCCCAACTGACTAGACCAGCAGCTGAACACTGTCATTAGACACATTGTAGTCCACACAAAAACCTAACCACAGCTGAGCCAGGTGCCCCGCCGATCCTCCTGGCTGGATATTCCAGTACAATACTTACCGCTTCAGGTGTTGCCTTGCACACTGGTGCAAGACGCCTGTCCACCACCGAGGAAGCGCGTCTTGAAAGGAGAGCGAAATGCTCCGCTCGTGTAGATGCGTTCGCAATCTGCACTCTCACTCTCACACTTGCTCCAGCAGCAGCAGCACCACCACCACCACCACCGCCGCCGCCGCCATCATCATCAACATCCAGCGTAGCAGCACTCTCTCATAGACAGCTAGACAGAAAGCAGACCTACCACACCGAAGCCCCAACGGACAGCGATGGTGGCACGGAAGAAGCTGATTGGGCTCGGAGTGGTGGTCGTGCTGGCGGTGATCGGCGTCGTGATCGGCGTCATCGTGTCTCGCAAATCGTCCGGCTCGACAAGCACGGGCGCAGGCAATTTGAGCAGCAGCACTAGCAGCAGCGGCAATAGCAACTCGGACACGAGCACCAGGAGCGACAGCACGACCTCGTCCAGCGGGAACGGCAAGGTCTCGGCGTCTTCAGCGTTGGGCCTGAGCAGCGGCGGCACGGCCATCACCTCGGACCCGACGTCCGTCACGTACTCGCTGGCTGCGTTCGCCATTGGCGACTGGGGCTCGACGGTGCAGCCCGACTCGTGCTGCACGCGCTCGTCCACATACGCCGACTACGACATCGTGGCCGAGGACGTGGTCGCGAGCATCATGAATACGCAGGCCGGAGACGCCGACGTCGCCCCCAAGGCGATCATCAGTCACGGGTACAGTGCTCGCTCGGTTCCTTGTCAATCTATGCCGCTGTTCGCTTGGGTGTCGCCGACTGACTGTCTTGGTCTCTGATGGCTCGACAGTGACAACTTTTACTGGGACGGCATCATGGGCTCGTCCGACAAGGACACGCGCTTCACCTCGACGTTCGAGGAGAAGTACGACGGCGACAACATCAAGACGGTGCCGTGGGTCAACGTGCTAGGCAACCACGACTATGGCGGGGCAGACTACATCTGCACGGACGGCTCGAACCCCACCAAGTGCTCGTCGACGTCGGAGCTGCTCGAGTTCCTGGACAAGAAATTCTCGTGGCAGGCGACGTACACAAGCCCGAACGACGACCGCTGGGTGCTGAAGGACCACTTCTACGTGTACTCTATGGAAGACTCGGCCTCGGGCGTGAGCATCGACGTCTTCAACGTCGACGCGGGCGATGCCGACACCCACGGCGCCCTCCAAGTGTGCTGCCAGTGCTACGGCTACTCGAAGGGCGACGACGACTCGTGCAACAATATCGCTCGCGGTGACAAATACTGCGCCGGCGGCGACACGGGCATGTTCGACCAGTGCTCCGCTGTGTTTGCCAACTGGAGCGACAGCTCGCGTACGCAGCTCAAGGAGAAGCTGGCGAGCTCGACGGCCACGTGGAAAATCGTCAACAGCCACTACTCGCCGTACGCGCACTACGCCGAGGCGGGCATGACCAAGTGGTTCGACATCCTCAACGGCTCGGACGTCCACCTGTGGCTCAATGGCCACACACACGGCGAGAACCACGACTACTCGTCGTCGCTGGGCGTGCACTTCGTCGACAACGGAGCGGGCGGTGGCATCCAGATGGAGTCGGCCAGCGGCATCCCAACGTACGCGGAGGACTACGTGTCGAACCTGTGGACGTACGGCGGCAACGAGTACGGCTTCTTCTCGCTGACGGCGTCCAAGGACTGGCTCAAGCTGCAGTACCACACGGCCGACGCGTCGTGGTCGTACGGCTCGACCTTGGGCGAGACGACCGCCGGTGGCGTCGAGACCAAGCACTGCTGGTACATCCCGAACGACGGCACGGAGGGCAAGGAGTGCTCCTCAAAGTCGTCGTAAGCCATGGCTACCGGCATTCGATACGGTACCCACGGTAGTGGCCAGTGGCGACGGTCCATGGCGTCCAGTGGCGTCAAACCGAATGAGTCATGCGAAATGCTGTGTGGTGCAAATTGCAATTTTCGGAATGGCTTCGAAATGGAGGCACACAATGAAATAATTGTACATGCTGCGCCTGTCTATTTCGCGCTTCATGGCGATGCCACCACCAAAACTTGCGTGCCTACGGCAATCGCTCTGCTTTCAAGCGAACGCTATTCGAGTGGATTTTGCCCCGTACAGTACCGGCATCGATATGACACGTCCTCTTGCACGCTTGCTGTTTGTTGTCTCGACGGCTTGGAAAGCCTTGGACAAGCGTCAAATGGGGTCGGTCGGCTGGGAAACAAGCGTTGCAACTTCAGAAAGTACCCACACTGTAAAATAATTGTTATTTTTTCGCTATCCAAACGATAGGGGTGGTATCAAACCAGCTGTTGACGGTCGTCTGCTTGCTCGCACGAACTTTTCCACCAATCCAGGTCGTTTATCCTCATTATGCGCCAATCACACTTCTCGAATTCGGCAGAGAGCCGGGTCACAAGACTACCGTCTCATTGTCCAGTTCGACGAGCAGCTATGCAACCGCGGTCCTCTCTTTCTCATCAGCCCCACCTCATTCTCCATTTCCCGCGCGGCGACAAGAGTCTCTCCTAATCCCGACGACTCCTACTGAGTACAAGAGCGAGCTCTCTCGATATCCCTTTCCCTCCCTCTGTCGACGCCCGAGCCGTCCATCATGCAGCGCAAGAAACTCGCCGTCATCGGCGTGGTCGTCATTCTCGCCATCGTGGGCGTCGTGATCGGCGTGATCGTGTCGCGCAAGTCGGACTCGGACTCGGCGAGCGTCGAGTCTGGCACGTCCGGCTCGTCCAGCGCGAGCGGCAGCGCCCCTTTGGAGAGCGAGGCCACGTCCTCCTCGAGCGGGAACGGCAAGGTCAAGTCCTTCAGCTCCAACTCGTCCAGCGGCAGCAGCAGCGGAAGCGAGTCGTCCATCACGTCTGACCCGACGGAAGGTATGGCGCATTGCTGCGTTTGCGCTGCCTATTGTGAAGGATCCTGACGTGTGTTGCTGCTGTCTCTGGGTCGTGCTCAGCCACGTACTCGCTGTCCGCATTCGCCATCGGCGACTGGGGGACGACCGTGACGCGCGGCTCGTGCTGCAAGCGCTCGTCCAAGTTTGACAACTACGACATCATCGCTGAAGACGTGGTTGCGAGCATCATGAACACGCAGGCCGCCGCCGGCGACTCGGTGCCCAAGGTCATCATCAGCCACGGGTGCGTCCGACCTCCCACGGCCTTCATCGACCGCCCGAGTCTCGATTGATCGCATCTGACTGACCTGCTTTGCGGGAATTTGTTCATGCAGAGACAACTTCTACTGGGGCGGCATCTACAGCGACGAAGGCCGCGACACGCGCTTCACGACCACGTTCGAGGAAAAGTACAACGGCGAGAACATCAAGTCGATCCCTTGGATCAACGTGATGGGTAACCACGACTACGGAGGAGCGGACTTTATCTGCTCCACGGGCGAGAAGACGCACAAGTGCGCTTCCGCGGATGACATGTTGACGGGGCTCGAGAAGAAGTTCTCGTGGCAGTCGACGTACACGAGCCCGAACGACGACCGCTGGATCCTCAAGGACCACTTCTACGTCTACACGATCGAGGACGAGAGCTCGGGCGTGAGCATCGACATCTTCAACGTCGACACGGGCGACGCCGACACGCACGGCGCCCAGGAGACGTGCTGCCAGTGCTACGGCTACTCGGAAGGCGATGACGACGTGTGCCGCAACATTGCTCGCGGCGACAAGAACTGCTGCGGTGGGGACACGGACATGTACGACCAGTGCGTCGCCAAGTTCAACGAGTGGAGCGACGACTCGCGCAAGCAGCTCGCCGAGAAGGTCAAGGCGTCCAAGGCGACGTGGAAGATCGTCAACAGCCACTACTCGCCGTACGTCCACTACGCCGAAGCCGGCATGAAGGTCTGGTTCGACGTACTCAAGGACTCGGGCATCCAGGTCTGGCTGAACGGCCACACGCACGGCGAGAACCACGACTACTCGCCGTCGCTTGCCATGCACTTTGTCGACAACGGCGCCGGTGGCGGCATCCAGTGGGAGTCGGCCAGTGGCATCCCGACGTTCGCGACCGACTACGTCGAGAACTTTTGGTCGTACGGCGGCCACGAGTACGGCTTCTTCTCCGTCTCGGCCTCCAAGGAGTGGCTCAAGCTGCAGTACCACACGACGGACGACTCGTGGGGGTTCACCGAGAGCATCAGCAACGCGACCATCGGCGGCGTCGCCACCAAGCACTGCTGGTACGTCCCGGTCGACGGCGCCAAGGGCCAGGAGTGCTCGTAGACTTATCCGGTAATGGCCACACGCACGGAGGTTTCTGTCGAGCATTCGCTCCGAGTATTTTCAATCGACGCAAGAGTTTTGTGCAGCAAGAGCACGCCAGGTATCGTTCGCGACTGTCTGTGTAGTAGCTAATGCGGGTCGTCGTCCCCAACCACCTCCACCTCGACGAGTTGTTGTTGAACGCTGTGTACTGGTGGAGTATATAGCAGCACCATCAACGATGTTTGGATGGTGCTAGCTGGCGATGCCGTCGCCATCCGAGACGATGGCGTGTGTCGTTGACAGCTCCGGGTCGAACCACGACGCCCTATTAATATACCTCTTCAGTATCGTGTTGCGTTGAGCGGTCCAGACCTCGCGAGGTCCGTCATCTCGCGCCTTCGCTCTCTGCTACTGCAGCGCGTTTCGCGCACATGCCAGGCCACTTCCTCAGCCACGGTACCGTCAGGATGTGATGCACCGGCGTCCGAAGCGTGAGCTGTGCTCGCCCAGGATATGGGGCAGTGCTTGACCAGGATACGGTCGTCAAGGGCGAGCTGGACGCCGATCCGCACGACCTGGCCAATGCCAACGGACCCCATGCAGCGAGCATCTGGAGGTGTAGCCTACACAGCACGGACGGTGTTGAGCGCTTTTTACCAGCTGGCAGATGTGCGAGGTTTAATTTACGTGTGATTCCTACGAGTTACACAAGAATTAGCAGCGCTTCAACAGCCACTCACGAGAAAATCAGGCAGAGACCCATGAATACTGCATTCTGATATGTTTATATCTGCAATAAGTTTAGTCAGTCCCCTATTTTTGCATCTATTTTGCGAATTATTCAGCCCTAGCCCTGTATCATTCATCAAGGTTTAATAAACTGTTTGAAATATAATCCACCACACGAAAAACAACACGACATTTGTATGAGCAGTCTGGATTCTGGATTCTGAACGCTAAACCATAAAACCTATTTTGACTAAGGTTTTAACCCATGCGTATCTAGTTTCGGCGGTTCAACTCGGCCTTCTCCTCCCTCTGCCATCCCATTCGCAGATTTGCCAGCCACCACCAAGCAAGCGCGCGCTTTTGCACTTTCCTTCTTTCCCTTCTCTTCTCTCGCCTTTCAACTAAGAGAAGAGACAGCATGAGCGCGGCGGAGCAGGGCGCGGCGGCCTCGTCGGCGGCCGCGGCGAGCAAGAAGCGCAAGCTGCTGATCGTGGGCGTCGTGGTGCTGTTCGCGGTCGTGGGCGCCATCGTGGGCGTCGTGGTCGCCACCAAGGCGTCGTCGTCCTCGGACGCGAACGAGTCGGCGGCGGACGCGCAGGACGCGTCGGGCGCTGCGGCGGCCGCGTCGAGATCGGGCGACTCGGAGCGGACCTCGAGCGACTCGGGCGACGCCAGCGACTCGAGCGACGCCGGCAGCAGCAGTAACAGCTCGAGCAGCAGCGGCAGCGGTGGCGGCATCACGTCGGACCCGACCGAGGCCAAGTACTCGCTGGCGGCATTCGCCATCGGCGACTGGGGCACGACGGTGACCCAGGACTCGTGCTGCAAGCGCTCGGACACGTTCGACAACTATGACGTGAACGCTGAGGACGTGGTCGCGTCGCTCATGGAGCAGCAGGCGGCCAGCGCCGACGTCAAGCCCAAGGTCATCATCAGCCACGGGTGCGTTCGTCATTAGATTGTTGGTGGCGGAGGTGACTTGCCGACAGACTGACTGACTGACTGACTGACTGACTAAATGACGTGTATTATGGGTCATAGTGACAACTTTTACTGGACGGGCATCGACACCGAGTCGACCCGCGACTCGCGCTTCACGACGACGTTCGAGGAGAAGTACACTGGCGACAACATCAAGTCGGTGCCGTGGGTCAACGTGCTAGGCAACCACGACTACGGCGGCGCCAGCTACATCTGCTACGGCTCGGACACGTACGCGCCGTGCGCCGACACGGCCGCCATGCTCGAGGGGCTGGAGAACAAGTTCTCGTGGCAGGCGACGTACACGAGCCCGAACGACGACCGCTGGATCCTGGAGGACCACTTTTACGTCAAGACGTTCACGGACGCGGACTCGGGCGTGAGCATCGACGTCTTCAACGTGGACTCGGGCGACGCCGACACGCACGGCGCGTCACAGGTGTGCTGCCAGTGCTACGGCTACTCGAAGGGCGACGACGACTCGTGCAACAACGTGGCGCGCGGTGACGCCTACTGCGCTGGCGGCGACACGGACATGTACGACCAGTGCATGGCCAAGTTCACCGAGTGGAGCGACGACTCGCGCAAGCAGCTCGCCGAGAAGGCCAAGGCGTCCAAGGCGACGTGGAAGGTCGTCAACAGCCACTACTCGCCGTACGCGCACTACGCCGAGCCGGGCATGAAGGCGTGGTTCGAGGCGCTCAAGGACTCGGGCATCCACGTATGGATCAACGGGCACACGCACGGCGAGAAGCACGACTACTCGGCGGGCGCCAAGATCCATTTTATCGAGAACGGCGCCGGCGGAGGCATCCAGAAGGAGTCGGCCAGCGGCGTCCCGGCCATCGCTGCCGACTACGAGATCTCCAACCTGTGGACGTACGGCGGCAACGAGTACGGCTTCTTCTCGCTCACGGCGTCCGAGGAGTGGCTCCAGGTGCAGTACCACACGGCGGACAGCTCGTGGACCTACGGCGACAGCATGACGAGCACGACCGTCGGCGGCGTCGCCACCAAGCACTGCTGGTACGTCCCTGCCGACGGCGCGGAAGGCACCGAGTGCTCGTCGTAAGCCATGGACGCGGAAGCGAAGAGGAAGGAAGCGCGTCGTGTAGCAGTACAGTAGCGCTACGAAGATGACCCGTCGTCGGGTCCAGTCCCAGCAAATCCACAACTCAATGCCGTTCAGTCTCCAGTGATGCGCAGGCTTGACAGGAATGCGACGCGACAATAGGTATGGCTACAAAATGGAAGTCTTTGATGCCACCAGCATTCCGCACGGAGCTTCCAACCATACGAAGATCCACTTGAGAGCGCCAGAGGAGAGTCGCCGCTATGGAAACCCGCTGGTGGCACCAGCATCACAACAGCACGAGCAAGCCGACCGTAGCCTTGTGGATGGAGTCGGCGCGTGGCAGAACACTCGTAGTGCTCTATATTAGCACTATCGGCCAAGGTCACGACTCATGTCACGGAACTCGGCATCGCCACTTCTTGTTTGCCGTTGCAACGAGGAGCTCCGCTCCCGTGTCTCTTATCCGACGTCAACAAGCGCACCGAGCGCCGCATGAAGACGCCCGCCTGGCTGCGCGGCACCGTTCACGGCGCGCTGTTGCTACCGCTGGCGCTGCTGGTAGTTTGTGGGCAGTCGTCCGCAGGAGCTCCCGAGTGGCGCATGACGCCCGTGACGTCCTACCAGGCGCGCGTCGAGTCGTACGCGCCCGAATGGGACGAGGAGCACGGCGTGTTCGTCACGGGCGTGCCTTTGGGCGCCCACGCGACCTTCGAGCAGCGGTACCGCGCCGTCATGGACTCGGTCACGACCTCGAGCGTCGAGGGCGCGCTCATGTACCTCCAGCGAGACTGCATCGACGTGGGCAAGGACCCGCGGCGGGCCGGCTGCGCGCGCAAGAACAACGCGAGCATCATCACCTTCCTCGAGATGGAGATCGCGCAGCCCGCCACCGCGCTCGCCGAGTACCAAGGCGCGCGGTTCGTGTACCCCGAGTTCTGCCCGTTCGTCATGATGGAGGGCGGCGCGTGCATCCCGTACGACGGACTGCCCGACTTCCCCATCACGAGCGACAGCGCCAGCGACTCGGCCTCTTCCTCCTCGTCGTCCTCCTCGTCCAACTCCTTCTCGGCGTCCTCCTCCTCGTCCCCGTTGGGTGGACAGACGAGTCTGCAGGACGCCATCGACAGGACGCCGCCCGAGTGCCAGCAGTTCCACGGCCTGAACGGCCAGCCGCGCATCGGCCCGTGCGTTGGTGCGCAGGCCTTCGCGGCCGACATGGTGTCTCCCTACCTGGACACGGTCTGGTTCTCGTACCCCAACAGCTGCGTCATGTCGACCTGGGCCGACGGCAAGAGCGCCGGCTGCCGAGACGCATACCCCGGCGGCCTGTGCCCGTTCGGCGTGCGCCCCGACGGCGTCCGCTGCAGCTTCTCGTACAAGATCCTCGGCTTCCTGGCCATCGACGAGCTCGTCGGCATCTCCAACGCCTCGGGGCTGAGCCAGATCAGCGCGGACGCGAGCAGCGACGGGAGTTCAAGCTCCTCCTCCTCCTCCTCTTCCTCCTCCTCCTCCTCCTCCTCCTCTGAGTCTAGCGACGGGCAGAAACCCACGGGCACTACCGTGTTTGCCAACTACTCGGACTTTTGCGCCGCGGGCAACGTCGAGTTCCACTCGTTCGACGTCGACAAGACCCTCGGGCTCTCCAACGTGTCGGCCATCCCCTTCTGGCAGAGCCCGTCCGCTCTGCCCGCCAACGTGAACCGCACGGCGCAGATGATCGCGCTCTACAACGCGGTCGCAGCATCGGACGCGCACGGGCGCATGCGGCCGCTGCCGTCCGACTTGGACGCGCTGAGCGCCAGCAACCCGCCGTGCTCTGTCAACGCCAAGAAGTGCTTCGACGCCGCCTTTGGCTGCGAGCGCCACTCATATGCGCAGGTCTGCTCCGTGTGCCGCTCGCAGGGCGCCAAGTGCGTCGGGCGCAACGCGTCCTCGCGCTTTCCGCGCCTCAAAAAGGCCGAAAGGTCCGTGGCGGACGCAGACCTGCGTAGCGGGCCCTTGGCCTCGCTGCTGGTGCCGACCTTGACGGTGGCCACGCCCGCGGCAGCTGAGGCGGCGTCAGAGGCGTCAGAGGCGGACGCGAGCGACGCCAGCGCGGCGTCCGGGGCGCTGATAGGCTGGAGCAGCAGCGTGGGCTGCTGTGTGGTCGCTTTGCATGTGACAGTGACGATCGCTATGACGCTGTACCTGTCGGAGCTTGGGGGTGACGAGTAGCAGGCTACTCTGGACTGGATACTGCAGGATCAAGTTGAAGAGGTGGGGATGTTTTACCATCATTCCCGGTGGAACGATTACGCAGTGTGCTGACTTTAGTAAAGACTCAATAAGTCTACGCATCGGTACTTAACGACTTTGCTCTCGAGTTAAGTCAACAGCACTTACTGACTCAAGTTAGACACGGGAATGGCAATGCTGTTTACAGATTTTAGATACTTTTTCTTCCGTCCTTTCTCCTCGAATCACTTGGTTTCACTAATGAAATGATACATTCCGTACAACAACGTACATATTCTCCCTCTACAGTACGACCTATACAAACGGTAAGTATAAGAACGACCGCCCAGATTTTCGTCATATATCGCAATGATTTTCGTCAGAATTCACACAAAACCCAAGATTCAGCCTTTTACTCCTCATCATAAAATTCTACGATGACATGTATAACTTTTTGCGCGAGTACCGTCCATCAAAAAGTTTTATGATGAAGTGTAATTTTTTCGAGTACGCTGCCTTTCTGCTCATCTTGCACGGGCTCGTGCAATCAATGCACTGATATATGTACTGTTCTCGAAATACCCCTGTTCGGTATTATCAATTGTAAATATGAAATTTGAAATATTTAGTTTCAGAAATCCTATATGGAATAGGATCGTTTTTACATATATCAGGACGTTTTCTACACTTTGTCCGCGGACAACCACAAAGAAAAGGCCAACAATCAGTAAATTTTGATTTCAATATATTTCGTACAGAGCATATATTTGCGGTTTTATTAAACATTGTGACGTTTTTACCGTCCCCAATTTGTCCCAAATTTTTATTAGGAATGACCGTCATTCCTACAAGTCGATGTCGACTTTTCATCTGTGACAGCGGGAGTTAGTTGGAGGCTCCGAGTCGGAGCGTGTCATTCTTGCATCTGCCGCGCGCTCAACCGAACAACGTCGTTTTGGCCGCTTCTCCATCGCCCACCCTACACATCCATCAACTCGTACCAATCCACTGTACCCCATGGCCCCCGCTCCTCGCTCCCGGCTAGTGCTCGCGCTCGTGGCGCTCGTTGCTGTGGCGCTTGCTGCCGATGGAGTGAGCGCGAGCGACTGCACGGCATCGCAGATCGCGGAGGTGACGTCGCTGACATCGAACGTCACGTCGGCCTGCGGCAGTGACGCGCTCACCGCGACAGCGACGGCCGCGACCTACTGCTCCAGCTCGTGCCTCGCCTTCATGACCAGCGTCGAGTCCACGGCGCCCAACTGCGAGGTCGCCGGCTACAACGTGCGCGCGACGCTCTCCACGGCGATTTCTCTCTGCGACTCGCAGTCGGACGCCGTCCCCGCTGCCAAGTCGGCGGCCTCTCTACCGTCTCGCACCACAGGCTGGCTCCTGGCGCTTGTCGCCGCTGCCGCGGGCGCGCTTGCAGCCCCACTCGCCAAGTAATCACCGTAACCTGCTCAACCCCACGTGCACCCCTGTGTGACACTAAGTCCAATTTTGCAAGAAATATTCTTTCTTGATTTATAAGTATTTCTATTTTAATGCTTATCCATTATGAGAGAAACACCACCAATAAACCTTGATGTTGAATAACCCCTGAAAGTCAATGGGATTACACTTCATACTGAAAACAAAACCGACTGTAACCATGTTTTTATAGAGGGCCGCTTCCATTCAAAAAAGGCCGACCGACCCAAGCGCAAGTAAAGCAAGCAAGCAAGCAACAAGCAAAGCATGGCGGAGCTGTATGCCGAGGTGGCGGAGGAGGAGGAGCGCCTGTCGCGTCCGCACCAGCAGCGGCAGTACTGGGACCGCAAGACGTTCTCCTCCTACGACGAGCAGCAGCGTGCGATGGCGCGCTCGGCGACGCTGTACGTGGGCAACCTGTCCTTCTTCACGTCCGAGGCGCAGATCTACGAGCTCTTTTCGCGCGTGGGCTCGGTGCGGCGCGTCATCATGGGCCTGGACCGCTTCAAGAAGACGCCGTGCGGCTTCTGCTTTGTCGAGTACGCGACCCACGCCGAGGCCGTCGCGTGCGCCGACTTCTTGAGCGAGACCAAGCTCGACGCGCGCGTCGTGCGCTGCGAGATGGACGGCGGCTTCCGCGAGGGCCGCCAGTTCGGCCGCGGGCTCTCGGGCGGCCAGGTGCGCGACGACCGCCGCTCCAAGGACGAGTACGACCCGGGGCGCGGTGGCTACGGCCGCAGCGACAACGCCGACGGCCACCACTTCCGCCGCTCGTCGCACTTCCACGGCGCCGCGCGCAAGCGCTCGCGCGGGGACAGCGTCGGCGCGGACGAGCCGCCGCGCAAGCTGGGCAGCGGTGACGCGGACCGCCGCGGGCCGGCGTCCCCTCCCCGCGCGCCTCCTGCGGACGAGGCGCACGAGGCCAACCCGCGCTTCCGCCGCCGCGAGGACGACCAGGGCGAGGACGAGCAGGACGCGGCGGACGAGCCCAAGCAGGAGGAGAAGCAGGAGCAGCACGAGGAGCTGGAGCAGAGCGCCGACGCGTAGGAGGCTCGTGGGGAGGGTGGAGGGGGACGCAGAAGAACGTGGCGCTTGGGCGCGGTTCGTACTGTACTGCTAGCTACAATGGCTGCCATTGGAACTCTCTGGCAATACTGTAGCGATTGACGATGCATGGCGAGTGCCTTATTACAGGAATAAGTCGCCGTCCCTTTCGACGTCGCCCATCCGAAGACTCTGTGGACAGTTCAAGTTGAAGGCACGACGCGTACGTACTGTACGTGTTTGCTCTCACTGTCGAAGCAGTGTCATGCCGTCGCGGACTCGTCTCCTTACTGTGCACAAGAGAGTCTTCGTCGAACGTTTGCACTTTGAAGTACTCGGTATTGTGCATACGGTATATTCACTGCCGCCAGATTGGATGGACAGAGAGAGAGAGATGGGGCAGAGTGAGGAGGACGTGCGAGTGGGACTGTCGACGCGCCGGTCTGGGCCGTCGGCGCGGCGCAGCGCTCCTCTCCTGTGGGTTCATGGACCGCAGAGCGGCAGATTCATTATACTTTATCTTTTACCCATAGCCTCTCACGAGATCCCTGGAGATCTCACACAATCGAACACTTAACTGTTGTACTTCCTACCGGATAGGGAAACGTAGCCGTTGCTTGAT
>JAADXZ010000422.1:0-22358 GCA_023338055.1 Phytopythium mirpurense | reverse complement strand
TATTCATAGACCATACACTTGAATGCCGATTCGGCACTGCCGAAGCGGAAAGAAGCAGCTGCCGAGGAGCGCGACCTCGGCCGTGGCGACCACGAGGAAAACGCAATGCGACACCACACACTCTTGCCGCTAGATGTCCCTGTCGAAGGTTCCGCCAGCGCTTGCCGCCACGAATTATGCCACGAGAGTAGCCCACGATCAGAGGGAGCTCAACGAGACTACTAAATTACAGCGAGTCGTACTGTACAGTGTATCCAGCCGACCTCTGCTTGGGCGGGAGCAATCCCAGCTGAGCCGATCAGTGAACACAAGGGATCGAAAGACCGGACCTCATTCCTGGAGTGACTCCACTCATTACTCGAGTACATACGAGGGTTAGCCAAGTGAAGTACTGTACTACGCACAGCAAAAGTGTCAAACAACGTGACGTCACTGGCAAAAACTGGACACTTCAAGACTTTTGTAAAACAAGGTCATTTTCTGGTTGAACTTCAGCATAGATTGCACCTACTGTATGTTTGTCTGCCGGTACTGTATTAACAGCGATCTTCAACACTTGCCTCGATTGTCGAGGACGGTGTTATATTTACATCCCAGCAATTCCTCGGCGTTCCGTGCTATCCGCGCTATCTTTGAGTCGAAGATCGACGTGAGGGCCTCAAGTTGAGGCGGCGGACCGCCTGCCTCACCTGTGTACATGCCGAGCGTGGGCCCTGTGCTGCACGTACACGTACAATCCGACTTTATACGCTCCGTCTTGGTGGAGACGCGAGTCGCGGTCCGCGTTGACCTCACTCCCTATCGTTACAGTAGCACTTATCATACTGTACGGTACGGTCCGTACCCCTGCAGGCGTACCCACGTAACTGTATCCACGGCTCACCAGTGTAACTTTGCTCGAAAGGGCTCAGGCCGATCCGAGTCGGTCGGATTCCGACTGCGCATGCGTCCGTCATCACTGCACTTGCTTGCTTGCTTGCTTGCTTGCTTGCTTGCTTGCTTGCTTGCTCCCCCCAGCTCGGGCGGGCGGCGCTCCGCCTAGAGTAGAGTATAGAGCTCCCTGCCTGGCCTGCCTGCCCGTCCTTCCAGCGCAGGACGCTACGGTACTACCTCGCGACGCGGTTGGTCTGCACCATGTGGTTGGCGTCCACGACGGGCGTGGGGCGGCTCGGCGCGCCGTCGCCTTGCGCGCGGTGCAGCCGCAGACGGCCGTTGACGACCAGCAGCGGGTTGGCGCCCGCCAGCGCCGCGTCGCTGACCGACACGCCCTCCAGGTACTGCCTCAGGATCTGGCGCAGCTCGCCGTTCTCGCGCTCGAGCCGCGCCTTGGCCCTCGCGAGCGCCAGCGCGTCCAGCTGCGCCTTGTTATAGCGCGCCCAGAAGTTCTCGAGCGCGTCCCACTCGCCCACGGGCGCGCCGTGCAGCAGCGGCGCCGGCGGCTGCCACGCGGCCAGCGCCGCGTCCGGCCCGTCCTCGGCCACGTCCGCCCCGCCGTCGCCCATCTCGGCCATGGCGTCCGCGCCCACGGCGGCGGCGCCACCGGTCGCGCTGCGTCGCACGCTCTCAGTCAGCTCGCGCGCCTGCTTCTTGTCCTCGTCGGTCGCGAGGCGCTCGTTGGCGCCCGCGCTGGCGCCGCTGCTACTGGCGCCGCCGCCGCCGCCGCCGCCAGTCGCCGAGGCGTCGCCGAAGGGCAGTACGTGCTCGCGCTCCGTCTCGAGCTTGCGCGCGAGCTCCCCGAGCGCCAGCACGCGCTCGGCCAGCGCGAGCCCCTCGTCCAGCGTCTTCTTGGCGTCGCGCGCGCGCGTGGCCAGCGCCGCGAGCCGCGAGGCGTGCGCGTCCCGCATGCGCGCCATCTGCGCCTTGAGCCGCTGGAAGTGCGCGGCCAGCGCCGCCTTCTCCTTGTCGAGTGCGCGGTTGCGCTCGCCGCCCTCCTTGGCGTGCTGCGCGATCTTGGCGCGCCAGTGCGCCAGCGCGGCCTGCAGGCGCTCCATCTTGCGGATCTTGAGCTCAATGTCGCGTGACAGCTCCTGGTCCTTGGCCGTCAGGTACTTGAAGTCCTGCGTGCGCTGGTCCGTCGTCTGCAGGTACGTCAGATGCGCCGTCTCAAAGTGCTGCTCCAGCTCCTCGATGCTCGAGTCGAGCGTGATGCGCAGCACGTTGATGTCCTCGAGGTTCTTGTTGCGGATCTCCTCGCGCAGCTGCTCGTGCTCCTGCCGCGCCTCGGCCTCGCGCTCCTTCTCCAGCTGGTCCACCGCCGCCAGCACGCGCTGCAGCTCGCGGGTCTCGCGCGCGTGCTGCTCCTGCACGCGCGCGCGCTCCACGGCGAACTCGCGCTCCAGCTCCTGCAGCGCGAGAGAGAACTCGCGCTCAAGCGCCAGCAGCCGCTCGTCCTGCAGGTCGATCAGCGCGTCCACGTGCGCCAGGTGTGCGCGCCGCGCGAGCTGGAACTGCTCCTCGGCCTCGTCCAGGTCGCGGTCCAGCAGCTGCACGAGCGCGTCCTTGCGGTCCACGTCGCGCTCGTGGTGCTGCGCGCGCACCTCGACCTCCTTGCGCAGCGCCTCGACCTTGACCAGCCGCATGATCTTGCGCCAGTGGTTCTGGATCTTGAGCTTGGTCGTACGCGACACGGCCGCCTCGCGCGCCAGGAACTCGCGCAGCAGCGCCTGCTTGGACTGCGTCAGCTTTTTCATGTAGTCGCTCATCTCCATGCGCCGGATGGCGTCCTGCAGCCGCTTCTCCTCGTCCGTCGCCTCGCCGCGCCCGCCGCCGCCATCCTTGCGGTCCTTGCTGCGGCCCTTGACCGCCTTGCCCAGCTGCGCGCCGCCGCGCAGTCGCAGCGTCAGCTCCAGCAGCATCTTGGTGGTGGAGCTACTGCTGCTGCTGCTGCTGCTGCTGCTGCTGCTGCTGCTGCTGCTGCTGCTGGATCGAAAGAACTCTAGGGACAGATTGGGACAGGGTGGGGCGACTTAAACGACGCGATGAGACGTAGCATGAGGCCCAATCAATGGTAGCGCCCCGCGGGGGTTTCACGGTCGACACAAATAGGCATCCCCCTTCTCCAGGCTCATGGGGAAACGGACTACATGTACATAATAGGCGACTCGCGGAGCAAGTGGCGAGCCGGGTTGTATGCGCACACCCCGCGCTACGGTCTCCTGCGAGTGTCAAGGCCAGGGACACCAACCAAGCCCAGTCGTGACGGGCAATTGCTGCGTCAATTGCGTTTGGTACTGATTTGTCAGGGACTGGGCGTTAACATAAATATAGTGATGGATAATATCAGCCAATCCGGTACGCGGAAACAGATGGTATCAACCAATCCGATACACACAAATCCGACCAATGGGAGACGCTCAAATACCATTCATCCGCCCAATCAGCGACGACTTCAACGCGCTCCACCCCTTCACCCCGCCCGCCACCTCCATACGTACCCGAAAGCGAAACTAACCGCCGCGTCCATCACCGTGCGGCCGCCTCCCTGGCCAGTCGCTCGTTGGCCGCGCGCAGCAGCCGCTTGGCGTGCGGCACCTTCCGGCGGATGACGCCGTGGCCGTCCACGTACGTGGCGCCGTTGGCCACGCGGCCCGCGGCCTCGTCCGCCAGCGCGCGCAGTCCGCAGCGCAGCGCGTCCATCTCGCCGGCGCTCTCGCACACGAGGATGAGCTCCATGGGCGCCTGCAGCCACCGTTTCTTGGCTTCGCTGGCGCTGCTGGGGTCCACGCTGTCGCCGCCGTCGCCCTCCCGGTAGCGCAGCACGACGGCGAACTCGCAGGTCGCGGCGCGCTGGGCGCTCGCGACCGACGGCAGCAGCGCGCGCTTGAGCCGCAGCGGCGTCTCGGCGTCTACCGCCAGCACGTCGACGAACGCCAGCGCGCGCGTCGCGGCGGTCTCAACGGCGGCCGGGAGCACGGCGCGGCGGCGCAGCTGGCGGCGCTGCAGCCGCTTGGACGTCCACAGCAGCTGCGCGCCGATCGCGTCCAGCGAGAAGAGCCGCCATTGCGGCAGCTTGCGTCGCGACCGCAGCTTGCGCAGCGGCACGCCGCGAGTCAGCGCCGCCAGCACGTGCGCCGTGCGCAGGTCGACGGGTCCGTCCTCCGGCCCAGGCGCGGGCGGCAGCAGCCCGATCTCGGCCAGCGTCAGGCGCTCGTCCAGCTGCGCCAGGAGCTCGAGCGCGGCGCCGTCCGGCGTGGCCGACTCGGCCAGCAGCAACGCGTGCTCGGCGCGCGCGTTGTGTCGCCGGAAGGCGCGCTGCACCACGCGCGCGGCCGCCTGGCGCGCCTGGAACTCGCGCACCGCGACCAGCGCGCGCACGGCCTCCATGCGCGCCTCGAGCTCGTGGGCGCGCGCGCGCTCGGCCCGGAGCCGCGCCACGTCCGGCCTCGCGAGTGTGCGCGCGGCGCGCCTCCGCCGGGCCTCTCTGCGCGCCAGGAAGCCGCGCACGAGGCGTTGCGTCAGCGTCGCGAGCGTCGGCAGGTCGCTCGCGGGCGCCGCGTAGATGCTGGGCGCGCGCCGGGCCAGCGCCGGGCCGCCCGCGTACACGGCGCGCAGGTACGTCCACGTGGCCGCGTTGACGCAGCGGTAGTGGCGCGCGGGCGCGAGCTCGTCCTTGAGCCGCGGGCGGCGCGCGTGGGCGGCGGCGTCTCGCTCCAGCAGCCGGTCGTTGGCGATGCGGCCGGGCGGCGCCGCGGCGCCCGCGACGAAGCGCCGCCAGGCCTCGAGCCAGGCCGCGTCCACCACGTAGAGCGGCTGGCCGGCCAGGCCGCGGGTCGCGAGCAGCGCCGCGGCGCGCGCCTCCTCCTCGGCGCGCACGCGCGCGTGGTCGACCTCGAGGAAGTCCATGAGGTCGGGCGAGAAGCGCCCGCGCGCCGCCAGCAGCGCCAGCACGCGCGACAGGTACTGCGCGAGGGCGGCGGCGCGCGCCACCACGAGCGCCGAGCGCCCGCCGAGGCTGCATCGCCAGTCCTTGGGCGGCAGCTGCGGGACGCGCGCTCAGTAACTGCCGGCACGTGTCTCGAAGGCGTCGGCCACTGCGATACGGAGGGCGCACGCACCTCGGGCAGCACGGGCAGCTGCGTGGCCAGCGCAGCGTGCAGCGCGCGGAACTCGCGGTAGCGGCGGCGCACCACGTGCCGGCGCAGGCAGTAGTGCACGGCCAACACGTACGTGGCGTAGGGCAGGCCCCAGGCGGGCTGCGCGCGCTCCACGCGCGGCACGGCCACGTCCAGCATGGCGCAGGCGCGCTCGCCCGACCGCCCGGGCGGGGCGCGCAGCGGCCGCAGCGTGGCCAGCAGACTCGTGGCCTGCGCCTGCGGGCCGCTCGGCGGCGGCAGCGCCGCCAGGAAGCGGTACGCCGCCGCCTGCCGCTCGAACCGGCCCGCCTGCCGCTCCCCCGCGTCGCCCCCTTCGTCGCCCTCCGCCTCCTCCTCCTTCTCGTCGTCTTCGTCGTCTTCGAGCCCGCCCAGCAGCTGCACCGCGCGCCGCAGACACAGACCGCGGAAGGCGGACGTCACCTGCTCCAGCGGCGCGCCCGCCGGCAGCCCCAGCGCGGCCGCGTCCTTGGCCGCCGCCGCTGTCCGCGCCGGCATGAGGAGGGAGGGAGCCCCGCGCGCGCTCCCACTCGAGCTATACGCAATAGAACGGACCTGACGGCGATCAAGGCAGATCGAGAACCAGCCGAGCCCGCGAGACGAGCGATCCAAATGGCCGCGACTCTTCAACTCCGTCGGGTCGCATCCGGCACGACACGTCTCTCTCTCCGCTGCTAGACGGCGGGCGTCCAGTCGTCCTCGGCGTCCAGCAGCCGCGCAAAGGGGCCGTCCGGGCGCTCGCGCAGCAGCTGCGGCGGCGGCCCGTGCTCGGCCACTCGCCCGCGCCCGTCCAGCACGACCACCTGGTCGTAGTCGGTGACGCTCGCGGCTCGGCGCGCCACGAGCACCACGGTCGCGGCCCGGAGCTCGGGCAGCGCGCGCGCCGCGTCGGCCACGCCGTCGTCCGGCTCGCCCACGTCCAGCGCGTCCACGCACAGCACGCGCGGCCGCGGCCGCC
The DNA here is from genome assembly GCA_023338055.1 of Phytopythium mirpurense. Taxonomy (NCBI): domain Eukaryota; phylum Oomycota; class Peronosporomycetes; order Pythiales; family Pythiaceae; genus Phytopythium; species Phytopythium mirpurense. Next base: position 16,310 of record JAADXZ010000422.1, on the reverse strand, counting down.
GCAGCAGCGCGCGCGCCAGCCACAGCCGGCGGCCCCATGCGCGAGCGCTCCTCTCGTCGAACGGCGCGTCCAGCGCCAGCGCCCCGGCCGCCGCCGCCGCCGCCGCCGTTGCCGCCGCCTTGGCCACACCCGCGGCCCGCAGCGCCGCCCACAGCTCGGCGTCGCTCGCTCGTGCGCGCGGGTCCAGGTTCGCGCGCAGGCTCTCGCCGGAGAGGACGAGCGGCGCGCGCGGGACGGCGGCGATGCGGCCGCGCAGGTCCCGCAGGTCCAGCTGCACGACGGGCACGCCGTCGACCTCGACGCGGCCGCCGCTGGTCGGCTCGAGGCGCAGCAGCGCCCAGAGCAGCGCGCGCGGCCGCTCGACCGACCCGTCGGCCGTGAGCACGCCCACCTTGTCGCCGCCGCGGACCGCGAGCGACACGCCGCGCAGCTGCAGCAGCGGCGGCGGCGGCCCCAGCGACCCAGCCACCGCCGGCAGCGCAAGCGACACGTTGACCAGGTTGAGCTGGCCGCGCTCGGGCCACTGCGGCCGCAGCGCCAGCGCCGCCGACCAGAGCGCGCGGCCGCCGCCCTCCCCGCCGAGCGCCTCCTCGAGCGACGGCAGCGTCCGCGGCGGCAGCGTCAGCGGCTCGGATGCGAGCGACGCCGCGTCGCAGAGCGCGTCCACGCGCCCAACGCTGCGCATCGCGTCGCCCAGGTCGTCCGCGCGGCGCGTCAGCTCGGCGAGCTCGCGCGCCGAGTCGAGCGCGTACACGAGCGCCAAGCCGGCCATGGCGCCCGCCGCCTCGCCCGCGCGGCCCGCGGCCACGACGCTCATGACCAGCAGCGTGAGCACCGCGCCGAGCCCGTCGAGCTGCGCGTCGAGCCAGCAGACGAGCGCCGTGCTCGCGGCGGCCGCGCGGGCGTGGGTGTCGGCCAGCACCGCCAGCTGCCGCCTCGCCGCCGCCGTCATGCCGAACACGCGGACCGTGGCGACGCCCCGCAGCGTCTGCGCCATGGCCGACGCGACCGCGCGGCCGGCGACGGCCTCGCGCTCTCGAGCGGCGCGCAGCCGCGGCCCCACGTGCGCGTGCAGCGGCACGTAGCAGGCGAGCACGGGCGCCAGCAGCGCCAGCATGGGCAGCGGCGCCGCCGCCAGCAGCACGGCCAGCATGCCCGCGAGCGCCAGCGCCCTGCCGGCGCGGTCGACGACGGCCGCGGCCAGCGATCGGTCTGGCGGATGCAAATCGGACGCGAGTGGTGAGACAGAGGTACGCGCGTTGCGGTGACTGCGGTGGGGTGCGGAGCGGCGTACCGATCGTGGCCATGTCGGCGGAGAAGCGGGCGAGCACGCGGTCCAGGGGCGCGGCGGCCAAGAAGCGCATGGATCCCTTGGTCACGAGGCGCAGCAGCCGCTCGTGGACGCCCTTGGACGCGCTGGACACACCGGCAGACGGCCAGCACGCGTACTTGTAAGTTACAAGCGGACGAGTCGAGAGACGATAGGACGGGTCAACTACGCACCTCAGGCCGGCGTATCGCGCCGTGACGTCGCCCAGACACGCGAGCGCCAGCGTCACGACGCCCAGGTACGCGTAGATGGACAGTCCGACGGCCGCGAGCGGCGCGGGGGACGCGAAGGACGGCAAGGACGCGTCGCCCGTCCAGTTGGCCAGCCACAGGTCCATCGACACGGCCGCGAGCTGCGCGGCCACCAAAGCCCCCGACGCGCCGGCGACCGTGAGCGGGCCGCAGGCAGACCAGTAGGACGCGTACGTGCGCCACGGAGCGCTGCCATGCGCCTCGTCCGACCAGGGAGCCGGCTCCGGAGCGTCCTGGGCGCTGACCGTGCTGCTCCTGCGCCGACTCGAGCCGCTGCTAGAGCCAACGCGGCTTCCTCGCGACGATCCGCCGTCGCCAACGCTCTCCGCGGCGGCATCTTCCAGCCGTGGGGTCGCTTCCAGGGCCGCCACGAGCTGCGCGAACCGCCCGAACGGCTGCCGCGTCGTCAGGTCCGCGAACGAGCCCGCCTGCGCCGCCTTGCCCTGGTCCATGACGACGATCCAGTCGGCCGCGCGCGCCAGCTCGAGCGTCTCCGGGTTGGCAGCCGCGTCCATCGCCAGGACCCGCGTGGTCCCCGCGAGCAGCGCGTCCTCGCCGAGCAGACAGCGGCGGAGCACGCGCACCGTGGCGACTGGAGGGAGCAAGGACAGCGCGTCGTCGACCACGAACAGCTCCGTTCGCGCCCACGCGTAGACGGCGCGGGCGAGCGCAATGCGCTGCTTGAGCGCCTCGTCCGGCGCCCACACGCCCTTGTCGGCGTCACCGGTGTCGCCAACCACGGTCGATGGGCCGTCCGGAAGCGCCGCGTCCAGCTCGCAGGCCGCCAGCACGGCGTCCATGCGCTCCTGGTCGAGCGCCGAGCCGAAGAGGACGTTGTCGCGGACGCTCCTGCCCGGCATGACGAACGGGGTCTGCGGCGCCAACGAGACCGTGCCGGCCCGCGGGAGGTTGACGAAGCCGCTCTCGGGCGCCAGCTCGCCCGCGAGCGCCGCCATCAGCGTCGACTTGCCGCTCCCGGGCGCGCCCACGACCAGCGTGAGCTTGCCGCGCGGCACGACGACCGACAGCCGCGCGAGCACCTTGAGGGGCGCGTCCGCGCTCGCCGAGGCCGTGAGGTCGCGGCTGCTGATGGTGCGCAGGGCCCTGGCCGACGCCGCGTCGAGGCGGAAGACGGCGCTGCGCAGCTCGAAGGGCGGGTCGTCCCTGTGCGGCCGCGTGGGGGACGTGGCGCCTCGAGGCGTCGGCGAGTCCGCGGCGGCCAGCGGCAGCGGCTTGAACTCGTCCATCGCCACAAACGCCTCGATGCGGCGCAGCGACGCGTGGGCCTGCGCGAGCGCCGCGAGGGCCCTCGGCACCTCGGCGATCGGCTCCTGCAGGACGGCCAAGAGCGCGACGGCCGGGAAGGCGCGGTCCGGCGACAGCGGCGCGGCCTGGACGGCCACCACGACGGCCAAGGCCGCGACGGCCGCGACCATCGGGCCCGTCCGCACTCGCGCCAGCGTGCTCCGCGCCGCGAGCCAGACGACCTCGCCGCGCAGACTCTGCAGCTCGAGCGCCCGCGCGGACTCGACGCGCGCCAGCAGCGGCGGCTCCCACGCGCAGAGCTTGACGACTTGGATGTGGCCGAGCAGCTCCGCCACGAGCGCCGCCCGCCGCTCCGAGCGCGCGGCCGACCGCAGGGACAGAGCCGCCAGCCTGGACGCGAGTGCGTAGGCGACGGGCGAGGCGGCCAGGACCAGCACGGCGAGGCCCGCGAGCGCCGCGCGGACGCCCAGGAGCTTGGCGAGCAGGGCGGCGCCGAGCGCGAGCTGCAGCGGCGCCGCGACGAGCGAGTCGACTGTTGCACCAAGAGGAACAACCCGCGACGGACGGACGGACGGACGGACGGTCAGATGGTCAGATCGAGCGGCGGCGGCGGCGGCGATACGCACAGGCGCCAGGCGACGTACGCGAGGCGAGCAGGTCGCGGACGCGGCCCGTGTCGAGCGTGGAGAGCGCGACGACCGCGGGGAGGCCGCCGGCGGCGCGCGTCGCCTGCGCCGACAGCGTCAGCGCCTTGTCGAGCACGAGCGCCGCCAGCGCCGAGCGCGCGCGGCCCGCTGCTCGACCCGCCAGGCGCCGGTGCTGCGCTCGACCCAGGGCAACCAAGCTCAGCGTCAGTGGCTCTGACGCGTTGGGCACGGCTGCTGCTGCGTGCGACTGTACCGCACCAGGTGGAGACACACGGCCCGCAGCGCCGACGCGAAAAAGAGCGCGGCGCCAACCGCGTAGCCGAAGTAGCGGGCGGCGAACGCGTCCTGCGCGGTCGGCGGCGCCTGCACGAACCGGACGATCGCTGCCGCGCGCCCAGCAGCGCACGCGTGAGCCGCACGCACGCACGCTCGAGCCCACAACCCACAGCCCACGCGCGACCTCACGCACCGTAGACGGCGAGCGGCGGCGCGAGGCCGAGGCCGTCGCCCACGAGCCGGAGCGCGCCAGCGGCGGCCAGCCTGGCGCCCGCCAGCTGCTCCGCGGGAGGGAGGGCGATAGCGCACGAGAGAGAGAGAGAGCGCCACCCACGACAGTCAGTGCTTCAACGAGCTCAACGAGGGCGGGCGGGAAGTAGAGTCGTAGCACGGCACGTACGCGGAGTAACCCGGCGCGCAGGTCGGCGGCCCCGCCTCGTCGCAGCATCGCCGCCGCCTCGAGCGCTTGCAGCAGGTCGCCGGGGGTGGCCCTACCGTACCGGTAGTCGCCAGCCAAGAGAGAGGAAGGGCGATGAGCATCGGCGCACGAACTCGGTGACGACGAAGGGATCACTTGGCGCGCGAGCGGGCGACGCGCGAGCGAGCGACGTGGCGCCCATTATTAGGCGGCGGCGACTCGCTGCTGCCGCCTACGGTGAGGAGCGCGGAGCCGCCTCGGGGGACTCGACGGCGGCTACACCGGGTACTGTACAAGAACAGCTGTTGCGGCCGCTCACCTGCTGGGCGCGCTCATCCCTTGGCGCGTCTTATTCGCCGCGTGCGTTGCCGCCCCTTCCCTGTCGCCGTCGCCGCCGCCGCCGCCGTAAGTGTGTTCGTGGCGGTCCATGCGTTCGTTGGGCGAACAAGAAAGCAAGCGGAGCGATCTCTCTCTCTTTGAACTACCGGTACCAGCGCGGCTCGTCGGTTGCTGCGAGGTGATTGGCAGAAAAAGGGGGACATTCCTTACAGTACCGTGAAGCTCACTGGATTTCGTACGCTCGCAAAAACTGGCCATTTCGTGGAAACTTGAAGTTGGGCCGCGCCATCTTATTCTTCCGACGATGATTACATAATGCGACTCTTCACGAGTGACGTGGCGGCTTCAATGCAGGGAGTTGAGTACTGTACAGTACTTTAGAGCTCTGTGCATACAGGCGTCAAGTGCATGCACGTTGGTAACCCCTCTCGCAACGAATGGAGCGGGTTGCAGCGTAAGACGTGACGTCCTGTACCGTACAGTTCAGCCCCAAACACCCCCTTTCTTCAATCCTTGCTGCAGTATCCAAGTACCGTAGTGTTGGTCGCCAGAGAATCGCCACGAACGCACCCACGGAAGCTCCGGAAGCTCAGCACGCGCCCACCGTGGGTTCGTGTCGCCCCTGCCCACCATAACTTTGCTCGACACCGCTGGACGGAACAGCGCGCAGCAGAATGTGCAAACCGCGAGCTGGACGGCAAGCGCGTGTCTGTGCGCAGACTGGCGCAATGGGGTTAACCCCTGAACCAAACAACTACGCGCCGAAATCGATCGTTCTTCAAGATGAGCTGTAAAACGTTATGGACATTATGGACGTAATGGAAATTGTCGCCATTTGGCTTACAGATCGACACCACGCAATCACACGGAGATCTACGCTCCGCATCAACACGACATCCATGATGCCAGAGGAAGACGTGGGACACTGTATAGTACGAGCAAAGCTAGAGTACAGCGCTGCAACTGAATGCCCACCCAGTACATGTAGATCCAAACTCAAAGACACGCGTCCGACGCAGCATCTTCGCGGTTCGAGCATAAAAATTAGCAACAAATTCATACCTCTGAGCAGATAGTTTTGATTCTATTCGAAAAAACAAACAAACAAAAAACGCTTGTTCCAAATGGGTAAATTACGATATGGATGAGGGCGAGCCCACCCACGGCTTGATAAACCGGCGAAGCTTTCGCTGTCACAGTACACATCAGGCAAATTTGTTGCGGTAAAGCAAAAGTAAACTGTACTATAGTGACATCTACTAAGGCGACGCATGCCGCATGCGTTCAATGCATCCGCCCACGTCGTTCTCGAGCTCCGGAGCGCATGAGCCACCGTGATGAGCAGTGTTGACCGAAGGCCAACTCGTGACGATAATGTGGACATTCTGTCCTTCTTTGAAAATACGTCATATTTTTGACATTTTTGCTGGATTGTTATTTTTTCGAAATACAGTACTGTAAACGTCTGCTTCTCGGTGGCGTATGCTGCACTGTCTATTCTCATACAGTAAAAGGCACTTGTAAACTGGTACACTGTGCCAGTACAGTAGTTTCAACTACGGTAATCATGTTCGATGCTACAATGATTTAGCGCTCGTTGGCAACTTTGAACTGCCTTTCCGAGCTTTACAGTGCCGGCTCACGTGAAGAACAATTCGGTTTTCGTCGTCGTGTCTTGTGGATCGTCGTGAGATTTCATCTCACGCGAATGAGCATGCATGCTAACAGCGTTGGTCAGTACGGCTAAATGCGCGCCGGAAGTCGGCGCCAGACCGCGCACTGAACTGAATTCGCGCCCGTCGAACTGCGCTGAACAGGTGCGAGCGAGATACGTACAGTACATTTGTGTCAGTTATGCTCCCAAATTCGACACAACGTAACCCAATCAGCTTGGACGGGTTATGTAATAATTAGACTAATTGATTTGATTTCACAAGGTACTTTCACGTTTCACTGAAAGTTCCTCTCATAATTAATTCAAATCGAATAATAGAGTAAAATCAGGAGAGGCTGTCGTAATTGGGATGGGTATCTGTATAGAGTATTATACACTGTCATGCAATATCCTGTAAATTTACAGTATACAATGTGGCTCTGGTTCAAAAGGAAGTACACAGCCTCATTTTATGTATTACCTTTAGCATTCAATATTTTGAAGATGTGCTATGTATGTATATCATTTGTTTTATACGATATCCTTTGGGATTCAATAGCTCCGAGGTGCGCTAAAAAGAGGTTAAACATAGTCGAAACCACCTGACCAAGTGTCGACCGTCGGTACGGTTCGTCGGCTCGCACGCATGCGCCGATGCCACAGCACGAATCCATCCACGCTCTGCACAGTTGTCCGCAGAGCGGATTCAGCACTGACACACGGCAGAGAATCGCATCCACACACCACAACGCTACAGTAAGTACATACAGTACCGTGTACGGCGGGATACATGCAGGACGTACATGTGGAGGATACGTTGAAGCCAAGGGCAATGACTTGGTAGGTTGCCGTGGTCGTGCCCCACGTTTTTGCGACTCTCTCTGCCCGACCGTCGGGTACGGATAAGTTACGCGAAGGGGTACGTTTTGGTTACTCCTCCTCCCATCTCCCGCTCTTGTGCGCGGGTCTGTGGCGCCATCCCTGACGCCAGAGGGCTGCCTTGCGCGAACTTGCCGTAATATCGAACTTTTAGGCGGCTGCCGCGGATTTAGCACTCACAGGAAAAAAATAGCTGTTATTCGTGATGCCGGCAGCAAAGATAAGCGCGGTCACGCTGTAACCCTAGGTGGCACTAACGTTCGATATGGAAACGCCGTGACTTGGTCTCCGTATGCCATGCTGGGATTTTCGAACGCCTGGACCCGTCTTTGGCGCGCCGGTTGACATACAAATTCCCTGTCATTCGGCGAGAGAAGGGCCGAGTGGGCTCCGCGGGAGGGCGACCCGCCCGGCAACAACAGGATCATCCGGTCGGTCGGCCCCCGACCGAGCGGGGTCATTTACGAATTCCGTCGTCCCGGTCGACAGTGCACTGCCCGCCGGTTGCTCGCTGCTTTTCTCGCCGCTTTTCTTCCTCTGCCGGTTGCGTGCGCGCGAGCGAGCGACCACCCGCCGCCGCGTCTGCCCCCCCCCGCTCGTTCTGTGCGCACCCTACGGTAGGGCAAGCAAGCCGCCGCGAGCGATCCTCCGATTCGATTCGAGCCCTCCCTCCCGTCCCGGCCCGCGCCCGCTGGCTCACTTTCCATTGCTTCCGCTGCGACAGAAGCGCTAGTTCGTTCGGTGGGCCGGGGTGCAGCAGCCGCCGCTCCCGCGACCGCCGCCCTCCCGCCATCCGCCCACGCCCCGTCCCCTTCCACCGCGCAGGCGGCGGCGGGCGCTCCCTCGCGCCGCCCCCCTGCCCCCCCGCCGCCGAGCCATTCTGCAGCCGTCGCCGGCCGAGGGCGAGTGGTGGGGCGCGCGGCTCGCGCGGTTCACGCTCGTGCTCTTCTGGCAGCTCGTCGCCCTCCCGCCGCTCGTGTTCTGCGTCTACCTGCCGCGCGCGGACGTCGAGCGCGAGCCGGAACCCGCCGGAGGCATTCGCCGCAGTCTCGACCACAGTCTCCGCGCGCTCCACCCGATGGAGGAGGTGCTGCTGATTTCGACCGACCGGGCCGAGGGCGAGGGCAAGCCGCTGGTCTTGGCCTCGACCTCGTCCTCGTCCTCGCCGACCCCGCAGCTGCCGTCCCCGTCCCCGTCCACGCCGTGCTACACGCCCGAGCACTCGCCCTCGGTGCTCAAGAACAGACAGGTCGAGCCGCTGCAGCCCGAGGCAACGGACGAGAACAAGCAGTCCCAGATGCGCTCGTCGTCGTCCTCATCCTCTTCCGCAGGGTCCTCCGCGTCGGCGTCCGCGTCGGCGTCCGCGTCCGCGTCCGCGTCCGCGTCCCCACGGCGGCCCCAACGGCCCCTCCCCCCCACCGGCGGCCCTCCCCCCAACAACGACTCGCTCGACACGCGGCGGCAGTCGTTCACGGCCATGGCGGCCGACTCGCGCGCCACCATGCGCCGCCGCAGCTACGACCTCACGGCCGGGCCGCACCACGCGTCGTCGTCCGCTCCGTCCCTGTCGGCCTCCTCGAGCCCCGAGGGCGTCGCGGGCGTCTCGGCCGCGCTGCGCACCATGGGGATGACTTTCCCGGACAGCAAGGGCCACCTGCAGCACCTGCGCGTCTACGGCCGCACCAACCCGACGCCCGTCACGGCCTCGCCCACGCTCGCGCCCTCGGCCGGCGGGCCCAACGTGGCGGCCACGCGGCTGGCCTCCGCCGTCCCCGAGAACCACGTGCAGGGCGAGCCGCTGGTGGACGTCGTGGCGCCCGCCGCGGACGCCGTGTGGACGCGCGGACGGCCCGTGACGATCGAGTGGAAGGTGCTGGACGCCGCCGTGCCCGCGCTCGCCATCGAGCTGCTCGAGGAGGGCTCGGCCGCCACGACCGTCATCGCCCGGGAGGCGCCCAACTCGGGCGCCTTCACGTACCACCGCGTGCCCTGGGGCATGGCCTCGGGGTCCAAGTACTTCCTCAAGGTCTCGGCCGCCTCGCGGGCCGCCACGCGCACCACCTCGGTCTCCATGGCGACGGCCGCCACGGGCGCGGCCATGGTCTCGAGCTCGGCGCGCTACACCACCACAGGCTTCTTCACTATCAGCTCCGCGCCTTGAAGGTCGCGTCGATCTATTTAAAGGACCCAGTGGCGACCCACAGCGGGCTGGGGACGCCCCCACCCTCCCTCGTCTTCCCAGGGACCCCACCCCACCCCGCCTGTCTGTTCTCCGACCTCGAGTCCCGGAATCCCCGACGGACGACCCATGTACACTCTACTACTCTACGCGCGTGTCAGGGACCCGCCCGGCGTTTTGATATCCATCGTGGCCAGTATGGGGGCCCGCCCGCGGGCTTGTACGAGCGTCGCGGACTGTAGCGCGAGCGAGCGTGCTTTAGGTGTGAATGTGACATTAGAGTGCGTGCCGTCGCCGTCAACGGCGCTTTGGACAGCGACTTATTATAATATCAGGCGTGCTTCAAGCTGTTGTTAAACGAGGTGTCGGAGAACGAAGGAGACGTGCGTGCGTGCGTGCGTGTGCGCGCATGTGCGACTGGCGTCAAGCCAGTGGCAGTGGCGTGCGGGGGACCGCCGGGTCTCGGTCGTGGGCGTCGCCGGACTGTACTGCAGTTGGAGCGCCGCTGTCCATGGGACAGTTGGAAGTGGCCCAACTCGCTTAGGGTTACAGTACTTGGGACCCACTCGGCGGTTGGCGGCGACTACGTCCGTAATCCCTGGCTGGGTTGGTGGAGTTGAATTGAACGCTTGTGCGTCACTCATCGGATGGTACTGTCACAATATCGAGGGTTGAAGTTGAAAAACGAATGCTGCGTTTTTTTTTGCAGCGCATTCCGATTCGGAAACAGACCCTTTTTACCAATTCTGAAAGGTTGGTTGGTTTCTCTTTCGAATTGGAATGTTTCTCGTTATTCTACTACCGGTATATTTAAACACGCGAACAAAATAGCGGCCCGCCACAGCCATAATCGTTCGATTTAGACGGTTTGGGCGGACTAAGCATTCGATTTAAATCAGTTGTGGAAGGCGGCTTTTTCACCCCAGCGGAGTTTTCAGATCCAATTTACATTTCCACTATGGGTGCGGTTACGTTGTAAATTATGATTGGGCACGCATTCGTACCCGTCACTCAAATCTGAAAGCGTAAATTACGCTGCGTAACCGTACGCACCCTAAAAACTGTGAAAAAAATGGAGCCTTTCAAAATTCGAAAAGTCATTTCCCTCCTTTTTCCGATCAAGGTCGCGACGACAGAGGCACAATGTACCGCTATTTCATAATAACATGTGCATTTTGAAAACTATTTACTCGAACCATTCTGCAGTCCGTATTAACTGATGCGCTATGCCCCCTCAAGTCAGTCTACTGCTCCCCCCCCACACGGTAATGGCTCCAGGCGCGACAGTCGCCCGCGCTCCTGCCGCTGCTCCGTCGCCACCCCGTGCCCGGTCCCCGACACGCGGCGAGGAGGGCGACGCAACGGAGATGGCGACGCTGGCGCAGCGGGCGGTCGCGGGGCTGCGCGCGGCGGGCGCCCGGCTCGTGTGCATCGACTTTGACGCGACGTTCCTGGCCATCCACACGGGCGGCGCGTGGTCGCGCTCGGCGCGGGAGCTGCGGCCGCACGTGCGCGGCTTCTTCCTGGCTCTCGTGCCGCTGCTGGCGCGCTCCGAGGGCGTGCGCGTGGCGCTGGTGACCTTCAGTCCGCAGGAAGCGCTCGTGTCGGAGCTGCTGGCGCTGTGCTTCCCCCCGGCCGTCGCGGACGCGGTCATCGTGCGCGCCGACTCGTCCAGCTGGTCGGTCTCGAGCGACGACGCAGCGCGCTTCATGCCGCTGTGGCAGACGGGCGGCAGGCACCTGGACCGGCGCTTCAAGCTGCCGTTCCTCGTGTCGGCCGCGCAGCAGGCTAGCGTCGGCCGCGAGCAGCGCGTTCGCAACCGCGACACGGTGCTGATCGACGACGACGCCGCCAACGTGCACGTGGCGCGCGAATGCGGTGTGCTGGCGCTCTTCTTCGACGCCGACGCGGCCAGGGGCGACCCGCGAGCTACCGAGCGCGCCTTCTGCGCCGGCATCCTGTGCGCCGGCTGCTCTGGACAGCCAAGCGACGGCGATGGCGGCGGGGAAGGCGCCGTCCAGGACGACTCGCCATCACTCGTGCGATCGCCGTCAGTGGCCAGTCCCGCTGCTGCGCCTACCACTACCACTACCGCCGCCGCAGCTTCCTCGTCGACTCTGGGCTTGCCGACTGAGTTCGCGACGTCGACGCCTGCCGCGACGCCCGACAAGACGCCTCCTCGCCCTCCCTCAGGCAGGACGAGCAGCACCAGAGCCAGCTTGTCCATACGACGGCAGTGGGCGCGTGGAAGCACCGCCAGCTGCCCTCGGACGCCGGGCTCTTCGGCGGCTTCCACGGCGAAAGCGACCCCCGACAGCGGCAGGAGGCGGGCGGGACGCGTGCTCCGCGACATCCTCAACACGCCCGCCGTCAGCCGCTCACCGGCAGCCAGCGCGGCCACCGCCAAGACGGATCTCCCGAGCGTCGTGCGGCTGTCGGCCAGCCCAAGATCCAAGTTGCTGACATCAAGCACGCGTTCCACGGCGTCCGCGCCGGCGTCGTCGTCCAGAGCCTCGTCGTCCAGAGCCTCGACGTCGAGCTCGGCAAAGGCGCGCGGCTCGCGCTTCCACTTTTGCACGCCGTCGCCCGTGCTCAAGCTCAAGTACACAGTGGACATGGGCCGACCGCGGTCCAAGCGCGCCTCGCGGCTCATGCGCAACTGCACGCGCAGCATCGACGGCGAGCTGCGCGGCCTACAGCCGCCGCCGCGACAGCCACTTATCGATGGCGCACTCTCGAGTGACGGCCCCCCGTCTGCGCTTCCCTCCCCAGCGTCCTCGCCGCCGTCAGCCGCGCGCACGATGCAGCCGCTGTTCGAGGCAGCATCTCCGCCGCCGCCCCCGGCCTCTCAGTAACCTCCGATAGACGCGGCGTCCGATCGCGAGCGAGTAAGTTATATTAGGGCGGCTTGGACGCAAGCGGGGGGGGGTGAAGTGGTGTGAAGGGTATGGTCCCGGTCCTGTAGTAGAAGAAAGCACTTGTCGGATCATTCCGTCTAAGGTGTCAGCAGTGCATTTCGGTGACACAGTACTGAAAGTGTACCCATCTTGCCGGCATTCGATGCAGTATGTATGTAATGCTACGTCAGGCTTGAGACAGGCGAGAAGAGAAGTCCATGGACGGCACATGGCCCAAGGTGGCCCAAGCCCAAGGCCATCCGCGACTGCGGCGAGGACGCTACTTCGTCCCGTAAGCAGGCGCTCAAGCTCAAGGGCATATTAATCGACGAGTTCGAGGAGCCGTCTCCATATGATCTTGCGTAAACTCAGCATGGTTGATGCGTTACCTTTCAGCACAGCTGCCTTTTTTGACATCTTGGACCACTTTCATCATGATGAGAAGCTGGCAGTAGTTGCACTTGGCGTGGGGCCGAGACGCGGTAGTGGAGATAATGCTGAAGACCACCCAAATAGCTAAGAGAGGACGCACAATCCTCCTTGATGGGCTTGAGCCAGCACGCGGGCGATCGTTGCCGCGCGTCGAGCTAAATGAGGCGTTGAAGGCAGACATGCGAAAGCCAAAATGATTGTTTGCACAGTTTACACCTTAATTAGGGACATGACATCATACGTGACCATAATAGTGTGGCTTCCAAACTATAGAGTTTTTAGGGCACCCTTACCAAGCATGAGACAGGCTGGCTGCAACCCGGGTTTACTCGTCAATCAGGCCCACAAAACCCGCTGAGCCCGTTGATTGCGTGTAGGCAGCCTCCATTTCCCCGATAAGTACTTACCCGATACGCGGCGATCCTCATGGCCGACCATCTCCTGCGGCAGCGCCGCCGTCCCGCGCCCGGAGCGGGCGCTAGCGGCCCTCCGACGCCCCGAGACGGCGTCCGCACTTGGCGCCGCCCTGTCCGCGCCTTGGCCCGCCCCCGCACGGCCGCGGTCGTGCTCGGGGCGCTCGCGTTCTTCGCCGCGGCGGTCGCGTTGGTCGTCCACCACCACACGTGGCTGCCCGAGCCGCGGGCCGCGGACGCGCCCGCCGACGTGTTCTCCGAGGGCCGCGCGCGTGAGGTGCTGGGCGGCATCATGCGCCTGGGCTACCGGCCCGTGGGCAGCCGCGCCAACGAGGAGCTGGCGCCCGCGTACCTGCTGTCGGAGATCGCGGCCATCAAGGCGACGGCGGCGCCCGGCGTGGCGGTCGAGGTGGACGTGCAGCGGCCGTCGGGCGCCTTCGGGCTCAACTTCATGGGCCACTTCCAGAACATCTACGCCAACGTGACGAACGTGCTGGTGCGCGTGTCGGGCTCGCCCGCGGCGCGCGCGCACGCGCTGCTGCTCTCGTCGCACTACGACGCGGCGATCGGCGGCGCCGCCGGCTCGGACGACGGCGTCAACGTGGCCATCATGGTCGAGCTGCTGCGCCTGGCCGTGCGCGCGCCGCCCGCGCACGCGGCGCTGGTCTTCAACTTCAACGGCGCCGAGGAGACCATCATGCAGGCGGCCCACGGGTTCGTCACGAGCCACCCGTGGACGGCCTCGATCCGCGCCTTCATCAACCTCGAGGCCGCGGGCGCCGGCGGCCGCGAGCTGCTCTTCCAGACGGGCAGCGACGAGCTCGCGCTCGCCTATGCGCGCGGCGCGGCGTACCCGCACGGCAGCATCATCGGCCAGGAGCTCTTCCAGCTCGGGGTCCTGCCCGCCGAGACGGACTACCGCGTCTACCGCGACTTTGGCAACATGGCCGGCATGGACTTTGCCTACATCGCCAACGGCTACGTCTACCACACGTTCCTGGACGACGAGTCGCGCATACAGCCGGGCGCCGTCCAGCGGCTCGGAGACAACCTCGTCGGCGTCATCGACCAGCTCGCCAACTACCCCGGGCGCCTCGAGGCCATCGCCGCCACGCCGCACAGCTCCAACACGCTCTTCTTCGACGTCGCCGGGGTCTGGATGGTCTCGGCCAGCAAATCCGCGACGTTCGCGATCTGCGGCGCCGCCCTCGCGCTCGCGGCGCTCTACCTGCTCGCGGCGTCGCCCGCGACACACATGGAGCGCCTCCAAGCGCTGGCGCTGCACCTCAAGTGCGCCGGCGCCGGCGTGTCCTCGGCGCTCGCCGTGGCGACGCTCATGTCGCTGCACGCCCCGATCGCGTGGTACTCGACGCCGGAGCTCGCGGCCGCGCTGTACGCCAGCCCCGTGCTCGCGGCCATGCTGCACTGCCTCTCGTCCTTCCTGGAAGCGCGCGCGGCCGCGGCCGCGTCCAAGGCCGCGGTCGTGGCGTCCGGGACCCTGTCGCTGCCCACCGAGTCGCTGTGGCGGCTGGAGGCCAGCATGTTCGACGCCATGCTGCTGCTGTGGTCGGCGCTGCTCGCGGCCATGCTCTTCGCGGGCTTGATGTCGTCCTACCTGATCGCCATGTGGGTCGCCTTCCCGCTGCTCGAGCGCGTCGCGAGCCGCGCGCTCCGGGCCGCCGGCGCGCTCTCGCCCGGCGCGTACGTGGCGCTGGCGCTCGGCGCGCTCGCGGTGCCCGTCGTGCTCACCATGTTCACCTTTGCGCTCGCCGTCACGTTCCTCATCCCGCTCATGGGCCGCGCCGGCGCGCAGGTGCCGTCCGACCTGGTGGTGGCGGTGCTCGTCTGGGCGATGGTCTCGGTGCGTGTCTCGCTCACGAGGCCGATGCTCTACTGTCCGGCCTGCTGACCCGACCGATTGGCTGTCTGTGAACGAACGCCCCCTCCCTCCGTAGGTGCTGCTGTCGCACGTCGGCCGGCTGTTCTGCTTCGTGCCCGTCAAGCTGCTGCGCTCGCTCCGCAACGCGCTGCTCCTGCTCACGCTGTTGGCCGTCGCGATCGCCTCTCTGCAGTATGCTGGCCGTGCTGGCGAGTCCCCTCGGTGTCCCCTTGGAGCGAGTCGCTGACGCGCTCGTGCTTGTGTGCAATGCGCGGCGCTCGACAGCAACCCGTACACGAGCGACTGCCCGAAGCGCCTCATGGTCCAGCACGTGCACCGCCAGGTGGCGCTCCCCAGCGGCGAGGTCAGGACGGACGCGGGCCTGTGGGTGACCCCCATGGACTTCCGCGGCCTCGAGCCCGTGCGGCCGTTCCTGGCCGAGACGCAGTGGCGCGACGCGCAGCTGGCGCTCGCGCCCGCCGACCTGCGCGAGGAGTTCCGCATCTACGGCGACCTGCCCTGGACGCTGCCCGTCAAGCACATGCTGCCGGCGGACAAGTCGTGGTACCTGCCGGCCGCCGAGCCGCAGCTGCCGACCGGCCAGCCAGAGGCGAAGTACGTGCCAGTTTCGGACAGCGTGTCTCGCTTCCGAGTACTGTAGCGATGCAGCGGGGAGTGCCTAGAGGGACGGGCGTGCTGACTGGCACTGGGGTGTGTGTTGCATTGTGGCGCGTCGCAGACTGGAGGTCGTGTCGTCCTCGTACTCGAGCGAGACGGACCGGCGCACGATCCACCTGCGCTTCTCTGGCCCGTCGCACATGAACCTCTTCATCGACGCCAAGGCGACGCACCTCACGTCCTGGTGCGTGCTCTGGAGCCTGTCCTGTCGTGTAGTAGGGCCGGAGGGTGTATGTAGGGCCGGCCCTACTGCCGTGTGCCGTTGGACTGGGAACCCCTTGAGTGTCACTAACACCGGGAGTGTGTGACGTGTGCGCAGGTCGATCGGCAACGGCACGAGCGGGCCGGTGCCCGAGGCCGAGGACGCGTACATCCTGCAGCTGTGCAGCGGCGCTCCGCCCGCGGACTTCCACTTCTGGCTCGAGGCCGCGACCGCGCGGCCCATCGACGTGGTGTTCGTGGGGCACCACCTCGAGACGCGCACGCCCGCGATGGACGCGTTCGCGCGCGCGCTGCCCGACTGGTTCGCGATCATGTCGTGCGTGTCGACGCTCGAGTCGATGCAGATCTGAGGGGCGGGACATGGGGGCGCAGTATCAGATCAGATCCCCTCCTAATCATGGGCGGACTTGGGGGTTCATGGACCGCAGAGCGGCAGATTCATTATACTTTATCTTTTACCCATAGCGTAGGGTTGCCTCCCACGAGATCCCTGGAGATCTCACACAATCGAACACTTAACTGTTGTACTTCCTACCGGATAGGGAAACGT
>JAADXZ010000421.1:0-22368 GCA_023338055.1 Phytopythium mirpurense | reverse complement strand
CGGTAGGGCCTGTAGGGTGGTCCAGTGGTTAACGCACTAGTGCTATTCCACGAACAACCTCACGGTTGAGGGTTCGAGTCCCAGCGGGGGATTTTCCCACGTGGTTTGCCCCCGTATGGCTCGAATATATTTCGCCAATCAAGCAACGGCTACGTTTCCCTATCCGGTAGGAAGTACAACAGTTAAGTGTTCGATTGTGTGAGATCTCCAGGGATCTCGTGAGAGGCAACCCTAGGCTATGGGTAAAAGATAAAGTATAATGAATCTGCCGCTCTGCGGTCCATGAACCCCCTAGTCCTAAAGCAGTTAATTATAGTATAAACCTTTTTTCTAGGGCGAAGGCGTCAAAAGGCCTATTTCAGTGTTAGCCTAGCTTCTGAGTCACGTACAGTAGCAGGCCTGCCTGGTTTGCCTTCGTGTAAACCTCTGTCTCACACACATTCTGGAAATCCAGTGTCCCGGAGTCGGCGACTGCTTCTCTGCTGGCGCCCCATGTTGACGCCTCAACAGTTGAGGTTGAGCACCCAAAGCCTGTCTTATATCAGTACAAACCATAACAGCAAGAGCGAAGCGACGCTGTATTGGCAAATGGGAGTGACATACCGGCATGATCTCGGCGCGCATTGGTCCGTTGGTATAGCTAAAGTAAGTACACTGCCACAATGTATCCAAATCGATCCTATATAACTAAATCGTAGCCTAAATCCTTGGTCGGTTCGGCTCAGATCTCGCTACTTCGACGTTTCTCTCGAGCCCGTTGCCACCACAGTGTCGAGCCCGCCAAGCGGGCGCGTGGAGCTCTTCCGGCGCGCGTAGCAGCGGCCCAGGCGCCTATTACGCACCACTCTAGACAGCAAAGGCTCCGATGCAAGCGCGTGTCTCCGAGGCAGCTCCCCGCCGCTCCCGGTAGGCGCAGTAGCCGCCTCGCCTCGCTGGGTCCAACGTGAGCTCCTCAGTCGGCTAACGATCTGGCTGCTGCCGTGTCCACCGTCAAGTGGGCGGCGCGGCGGGCGGCGCGACCGCGGCAGCGTCCCTGTCGCTAATTCCCACGCCTCTGCTCGCGACCGGTGCGTCCCCTATGTGTCTAGAGAGAGAGAGAGAGAGAGAGCGTCGCTATAGCGAAGACTGACTTGTAGATCCTGGCCGGCGACGCGAGACGCAGGAGTCCGTACGGCGCGAGCCGCCCCAGCCGCGGCCCGAGCTCTGGCGGGAGCGACGACTCGGGCGACAGCGATCGCGGGTTCTTCCTGTCGGACCCGCACTTTGTGTCGGAGAGCGGACGCGGCGCCCGTCGGGACGAGAGCTGGATGTTCGACATGCTCGCGGAGCAACTGGCCTGGGGGCGAGGCGAGCCGCTCGAGGACGAGGAGGAAGAGGAGGACGACTTTGAGAGCCGCTACTACTACGACAGCGACGACGACATGTCGGACAGCATGTTCTTCGCCAGCCTGCAGCTGATGGAGGCGCCGAGAGACGCCGCGGGCCGCGGACGCGCGGCGCCGACGCGCCCGCCAGCAACTACGAGCGCGCCGCCGCCGCCCGAGCCGACGCTCTGCCGGTTCTTCGTGCTGGGCAAGTGCCGCTACGGCAGCCACTGCACGTACTCGCACGCGCTGCCCGAGGTCGCGAGCGATTGCGCCGTGTCGGCGGAGGACGGACTCAGCGCGGCCGCCGCGCTCGTCGACTGCCCGTTCTTCCAGCGCGGCAACTGCAAGTACGGCGACTACTGCCGGCTGCGTCACGCCAGCAGCAACAACAACAACAGCAGCAGCGCGGCTCCTGGCAGTATGACGCGCGGTAGTGGGGGGACGAGGGCTGCGGCTCGGGCGCCTGCCCACGCCGGAGCGGCTCGCGGGAGCGCGAGCGCCGAGACGAGCAACCAAGAGACCGAGTTCACGTGCGGCATTTGCTTTGAAGACATTGTGGAGGCGGGCAAGCACTTTGGGCTGCTGGGTACGTCCATGGCGCGCGAAAGCTTGCTGCGGGGTCGATACGGTTGCAGACAGACTCATGCTTGTGGTGTGATGTGTGTGTGTGTGTGTGTGTGTGCGAACTACTTACTGGCAGCAGCGTGCGACCACTGCTTCTGCCTCGAGTGTCTGCGCTCGTGGCGCCAGTCGAAGGACATGGAGGTGGAGGTGATCCGCGCGTGCCCGGCCTGTCGACAGCCGAGCGACTTTGTGCTGCCGTCGCTCACGTTTTGCACGGGCGACGCCAAGGCGCGCGCCGTCGAGGCCTACAAGCGGCACCTGGCGCTGCGCGAGTGCAAGTACTTCAACGGCGCGTTCGGGAGCTGCCCCTTCGGCCCGCACTGCTTCTACGCGCACCGCGATGCGCAGGGCCGCGACGTCAAGCACTTGGACCGCCCGAAGCGGTCGGCCAAGGCGCGCCGCGGCAGTGTGGGCGGCTTGAACGAGGCGGCGCTGTCGAGTCTGCTGAGCAGCTACTCGCGCTTCTTCCGCTTGTTCGAGTACGAGTCGGACTCGGACTGACGCCATGCAGTGGCTTGAGGTGCCGTGGCGGGCGAGGAGGAAAAAGATTGGGCGATGGAACGGGCTAATGTGTGTGGAAACGGCCGCGACAGACTCCAACAGGGACTGAAACAGGACGCGCCGAGTGTGCTCGCCACCACGACAACATGATCAGACGTTTGCGGAAGCCGTTGAGCGCCCAGCTCGCGCTCGAAACGCTCCACGACCTGTCAGTCGGTCACGCATGTTCATAACAGACCTTTCGACCACTCAGCGCCTCCTCCGCGACCACGCCAAGCCGCCCCGCCCTCCTCGCCGCCCATGCCGTCTGCTGCCCGCTCTCGCGCTGTCGTCGGGCCACTGCCAGGCCCTCCATCGCACCCGCCAACGAGGAGAAAGCGCGCACCGGCGGACAAACCGGCGGTGCATGCCGACAGCCCATCGACCAAGCCGTCGACACCGACTTCAGCCACTCGGAAGGCGAATGCTCGAGGGAGAACCGACTTCCTCCTGGTCGACAAGCGGCTCTCGAGGGCGGCTGCGTCCAGGGCCGCGTGTCTGGACCTCAGTCGCTCGCTCACACCCGCGGCCAACGAGCCTGGCGAGGTCTTCCGCATGCTCCCGCCCGCGATCCTCCTCCAGCCATCGCTGGCCGCCGGGCTGAAGCAGCTCTGGCTCACCAACAACGCGCTGACGGTGCTGCCGGCCGAGATCGGCGCGCTGAAGCGCCTGCAAGTGCTGGGCCTCGGCGGCAACGCGCTGTCCACCCTCCCCACCGAGCTCCACTCACTTTCAAACCTGGAGCGCCTGTGCCTGGAGCGCAACAGCTTCCGCGCCCTCCCGGCGTCTCTCCAGCTCCCGACGGGTCTGCGCGACCTGCGCCTCGACCACAACGCGCTCACCGCCTTCCCCGTGCCGGTGACCAGGCTCCGACTGCTCAACCGCCTTGGCTTGAGCCATAACAAGCTGCGCGGACAGCTGCCGGCGCAGATCGGGCGGCTCCGCTGCCTCGTGGAGCTCGACCTGGACAACAACGCGCTCGGCCCATCCCTCGCGCCCGAGATGAGCCTGCTGCGGCGGCTCGAGCGGCTCGGACTCGAAGGCAACGGCTTGTCCGCATCGGCAGTCGACGCCGTTCTCCAGGCGCTTCCATCGCTCGCGTACGTGCGCGTCAGCGGGAACCGCGGCGACTGGGACGGCACAGTTGGAGGCGAGAGATCGACGGACCTTCCGACGGCAGCGCCAGGCGATGGAGGTCCCCAAGCCGACGGCACGGATGGTAGCGGCCACCTGACCGCGCCAAGACGACGCGACGGGTACTTCCAGACGACATGCGGGTACAGAGAGGTCACGAGCGGCAGCCCAGCCGCAGCAGACGATGGCCAAGCGCGACCGCCACCGCTTCCGCTCCCCGGACTCGTGCCGTGCTGCGCTCTGAACCTCGGGAACGCCGAGCTCTACCGAGGCGCCAGCGCTAGGAGCCTGTAGTCTGTCCGCTCGATCAGCCGGCGCTCACTTGCATATGTACAAGCATCACCCACCACCTTTGCAGCCACGCACCGTGTTCCGCTCTCGCGCCTCGGCTCTTGGTCGCGTCCTCTCAAGCCTGGCGCGCCGCCCGCAGCCGCGCCGTCATGTCCTCGATGCAGTCGAGGCACATGGTGACCGCGTTGAGTCGCTGGTGGGCGCCGGCCGAGTTCGGCGCTTGGCACAGCACGCACGAGCCGAGGGACGAGTGCACATCGACGGTCGCGTCCGCAAACTCCGCCCACAGCGAAGGGTTCGCCGTGCGCACCTCTGCGCGGCTGGCCAGGCCGTTGGCGACCATGTACTCGCTCAGCTTGTGTATCGCCACCACTGCTGGGGTCACGGGGAGGTCGGCAAGGCGGCTGGTAGACTGGCTGGCGGGCGCGCTGTCGAGTTCGCTGGCCGCGACCGGGGGTTGCACAGACACTTCGGCGCCCACCGCGTCGCTGCTGTCGCCAAAACCCAGGTTGGACGCCAGCTCAAATATGTTCTGGCTGTCGTGGACGTGTCTGCTGCTGCCATCCGCGTCCGTGTCGACGTTCGCGCCCTCGCTCTCGCCAGCATCGTCCTCCGTCAGGTCGATGTGCACGTCTCCGCTGCCCGCAGTCAGGTCGATGCTTGGACTCGGCTTCATAGCAGTAGCGCTCTCATTCAGGGCGGCGCTCGGGCTCGGCTTCGTCGCTGCAGAGTCCGCCCGGCGGTGCTCAAGTGCTAGCGTCACCTTGCGCACCTGGTCTTCAGGGATCGCGTTCCCGTCCAACTTGAGCTCGAGGAGGCTCTCGACAGCCAGCGCCGCTGCTTCCTTCACCTCCGACAGCATGTTGTAGCAGCAGTCGACGGTCTTGAGAGCGCGCAGACCAGCCCAACTGGCGATCGGGAGCGAGGTCAGGTTGTTGTGCGCCACGTTCAGGGACTGGAGGCTCGGCAGCCTCGCCAGCGAGTCCGGGAGCGTCATCAGCGCGTTCTCCGATACATTGAGCGTCTCGAGGCGGAGCAGGCGGTCGAGGTCACTCGGCAGCTCCACGATCTGGTTGCCGCTGAGGTCAAGGGAGACGAGCTCCGTGTGAAGCAGCATGGAGCGTGGGAACACTGGCAGCCGCAGCGCGCGCCAGGACAAGTCCGTTCGCTTGGCGTGGGGCGCCGGAGCCAGCGCTCCCTCGTGCTCCAGCACCGCAGCGTCCCCGAACGCGTTGCACGATAGCGGGAGGCCGCGGAGCACCAGCTCGCGCGCGATGGTCTCGGCGCGCGCGGGGGAAGCGTTCCCCAATAGAATCTCCAAGCTGACCACGAGCTGCCACGTCGCCAGCGACGACGGGTGCGTTGCGAGCTCGGCCGCCAGCAGCGTCGACGCGGCTTTCATGCGTCGGTGCTTGACGTCGCCCGCGACAGTCGTCTGCAGGATGTCCGCGTGCCAAGACGACATGGAGTTCGTCACCAGCGCTCGCTTCAAGGCCGCACGCGCCGACCGCCACTCCCACTCGCGTCCGGCCACATCTGCTCGACAAACACAGCCACTATCAGCTTCCATCGGGAATGTAAACAGTAGCAGCGCCTTGTGTGGTCGACGCACCGGCAAAGGCGAGAGCGAAGCGCGGTTCCGTGGCCAGCTCGTCTGCGAACGAGCTGAAGAAGTGCGGCTTGTCGTGGGCCGGCACAATGACCGAGCATAGCTGGAACAGCTCGAGCGACACGTCAGACAGGAGCGACTGGTGCTGCCGCGGGTACAAGCACTCGATCACCGCCTTGCTCGTGCTCGTCTCGGCAGAGATGCGCGCCTCGACCTGCCGCGCAAACTCGCTGCTCTCGCTCATCTCCCCCATGTACCGCTTAAAGAGATGCGTGAGCTCCGACTGGACCGACCGCTCCCCTCCTACGAGCGGCAGCGCCTCCATCTCCCACTGATTCACCTGGAGCAGGAAGCGCAAGCTCCACGCCAGCTGCCGCGAGTCCACGTCGAGCGCCCAGAACCTGGGCGACTGGAGGATCCAGTCGAGGCCTGCGATCGCCTCCGACGGCTGCACCAGGCGCGCCATCAAGTGGCAAATGTCCAGTCCTACGTACACATCGGGGCATGGCGTTGGTCCGCCGGGCGATGCCGTCGCCGCGGCGAGCTGGTCCATCCACAGCGACAGCATTGGAGACAGGAGCCCCTGCAACTCGCGCATCTTGGCGATCGGCGCATCGCTCGCCTTCATCTGCATGATCGTCGTCTTGGCGACCTCTGCGTCGGCGCCTACAGCAGTCGCAAGGTGGGCCATCACGTCGATGAGCGTCATGTCCAGCGCGACCGTCAGGTCGGGCAGGAAATTGCTTGCGAACAGGTAGAAGTGCAGCGCCGCGCCAAAGTGCTGGCGGTCGCTTCTGGAGAGCATGTCGAGTATCAGCTGCTGCGCTCGGCTCGACTCGTCCAGGTGGGACTGCAGCAGCTTGGACGCCGTGAATGCCGCCGCGGGGAACGCTTGGATCGTATCCAGCCTGTCACTGAAGAAGCTCGCGAGCACCGACGCGTCGTCGTCGAGCAGGTACAGCTCGGCGATGAGGATCATCCAATTGTTGAGCACAACGTCGCCGGCAGCATGCGCGAGCGCCGCGTCCTCCGTGAGCTCGGTCGAGGAATACTCGTACGCGTGGTCGTAGACGTCCAGCAGCTTCGCGCGCGTCTCGCTCGGGAACGTGGACCCGTGGGCGGCGCGGAAGTCTTGCCGGAAGCTCTCGATCGTGTACACAAAGCACGCCATCCGGATCCCCTCACACCCTGCGGACGCCAGCCAGTCCTCTGCGCACGCCGGCAGACGGTCGAACACCAGCACGTGGCCATAAATGAGGTGCAGCACGATCAGATCGTGGCCGCTCAAGTGCGCGCGGACCGTCGCGCACCACGAGAAGGCCTCGGGGACAGCCCGACCGCCGTCTTCGCCGTAGACCATCGCGTCCAGGAACTGGTGGAGCCAGCTCGTCGCTCCCGCTTGCGACAGCGTCGCACACAACGCGAGCGCGACGGCAGACAGTGATATCGATCGGGGAACGGTGGTATCCTCGCCCGCTTGATCGCCATCGCCTGCCGCTTCGTCGGAGATTCTGGGCGTCATCTGGCAGAGCATCTGCAGCACACGGCCGTACATGGCAGTGGCCTTGGACACCTTGTCGAAGCGGAGCACTGACAAGTACCGGAGCAAGAGGCGGTGAGAACCGGTCACGAACTGAACCGCCTTCTCGACCGTCTCTTCCTCGTGCTCTTGGTCCGAAATCTGCCAGTACAGGTGCAGGTACAGCAGCCATACTGCTTCGCAGTACAGGTTGGCTTCCACTTCGAGCGCTCGCGACAGCACGTGCAGACACTTCTTGACGCTCTGCTCGTCGATAGAGGTCGCTCGAGTACTCGCTCGGGCCTTGTAGTGGAGTACTTTGCTGAGCGCCAAGAGCTCCGACTGAAAGCGCGGTCGCTCCGCTCCGTCGTCGCTGTCATTGCCCAAGCATACGAGTGGGTGTCCGTCGGTCTTTCAAAGTCTACCGAAAGCAGAATTTACGTGCTCTGTACCTTGGGACGCCGAGATTCAGCTGGCGGATGGCTAGTTGCAGCCAAGCACCGCTGTCATCCGGCTGCTCCTCGACACGCCGTTGCAGCTGCTCAAGTTCGTCCGTGGCGGTGTCTTGCTGGCCTCCACCATAGTACCGCCGGCTTGAGTCTGTGTCCACGAGGTCGCCCATCACATCTTCTTGAGCGTCGAGTACGAGGTATTCCGTCCAACCATCGGCGTCGACGGATGCTGAAGTTGACTGCCTTGCTGGTGTGTCGCTCGCTCTGTCATTATTAGCAGGAGGCGTTCGCTGATCCACCGACTGTTCTGTTAAGCGCACGTTCTCGACCGTAGCCTCCTGTTTTCAGCCCAGACAACAGGATCGTTAGCGACTCCATCAGCTTTTTTACTGTCGACCAGACAGCAGCAAGCGGCTTACCATCTCTGCGAACGTAGTCGGCGTGATCACCGGCCACTTGGCCAGGTACTTCCTGCGCGTCGCCGTAAAGTTCGACAGGAACGCGAGATTATCCGCTGATAGAGAGTGCGCTCGGGCACCATCTCCAGAGGTGCTCAACGCGCCTCCACCTTCGCTCTCTTCACCTTGCTCGCTAAAGTCCCGCGCATGCAAGTAGGCGCAGTTCTCGTCATTGCAGATACCGTTGAGCTCGTACGGGCACATCATCCTGGCAGCCAAAGCAGGCAGAGAGGGCATTAGTCAGCACTCTCAACGAGTGAACCCAGCAGCCGCGTACTTCATGGGGTCAGCTTTCCGCCTTCGCTTGAACGCGTGCTGCTGACGCGCCCCAGACTCTTGGTGGCGGCCGAACTGCCGGGTAATCGAGTCTTCCACGAGTGAGAACGGCTTGTCGAAGCCTGATGACGCCGCTGCGGTATGGTTGCCACGCGAGACGCCTGGACGCTGAGGTGTGAGGCTGCTTCCCCGATCCTGCTCCATCCATTGAGGCAAAACCTCTCTCTCCTTCTGGAGAAACACGCCTGTGAACTCGCGGAACGTCCGGTACGTGAGGCTAAGCTGCCACGAGCGCCTTCCTAACCGCTGGGCCAGGAACGCATGGATGTCGACCGTGCCCTCTCCGCATGCGACTGCCGAGGCGAAGGTCGCTCGAGTGAACAGAGCCTTCAGTGCTGGACCATTCCCAAGAGAGCTATCCGCAGTAAGCAAGGACGCATTGTCCACATCCGTCAATAGCTGCTTTTCGATCTCGATGTACGCCTGCAGAGCAGCCGCATCTTCGCCCAAACTGTCGCCGCCTTGAGCATCAGCCAGAGCAAATGCTGTCAGTATAGACGACTTTCCAATCACGACAAGGATTCTCACCTGTTGTCGGAGATAACGCGAGCGATGGGGTGTCCAAGTACTGGGTGCCAGGAAGCCATGGCTGGGCCTCAGCGCCGGACTCGGTGTCGTCGCCGTCGGAATCGCTCGAGCTCTCGTCCAAAGCAATTCCGAGTCGAGCGAACGACCTGACCGTCTCATCGCGTATGTCTTCATCCAGTTTGCGGCCCGTGTATGCTTCAAATGCTTGCCCGATCGAGGTCCAGGCCACCGACTTCGCGCCAGATACATCACATACAGTTGGTAGTGTGAGGTACATGACCGTCAGCTCTAGGTAGTTAGCAACTGGCACACATACCTCCCCGGCCACCATGATGTATCGAGTTACGACGCGAAACGCAGCCGCGAGGCTTCGAGCTGCTGCTTCGTCGCTGTCCAAGTCAAGTGCTCCCCTCCCAACTGTTATAGCGTCAGCACCGCATCGTATTGGTTAGCACACAGCACACGCTCTCATACTCGCCCCGGTCAACACTGGAGGGTAGCAACTGCTACAAAGCACATTCATCGCGACTTACACATCGCCAACTCGACCGGTTGTAGCGGTAGGCGGCGTATCGCCTCACTGGCTTCACATGGAGAAGGCGGTTGGTCGTCGTCCTCGTCGTCCTCCGTCGCGTCCTCGCGCTTGCGCTTCCCATTGGCCGCTTGCGGCGAGCTCTGCATCCGACACGCTGGCTCGCTGCCCTCCTCCGACGCATGCTTTGTGGTGTTCACGCCCTCCGCCAACGCCTGTTCAGCCTAGTCGCAATGAACAAGTGAGGTCCAGACCCCTAGCGCCCACTCCCTTGAACGCACGCTCACCCACCTCCAGCTGCTTGTCCACCTCGGCCTGGAGCTGTTTCAGTCCCTCTCTCAAATCCTCCTCGTCGCTATCTCCGCTTGGCGCGCCTTTTGGCGCAGCGGAGCTTCCATTATCCGCGCCAACGCTCGCGTTCACCGACTCGTCGAGTTCCCGGTGCAGCGTCCTCAACCGCGCCACCTTCTCGCGCTGCTGCTCCATGAGCTTCTCCCGCCGGCGCGCTGCCTCGCGCAGCTTCTCTTTTAGCCTCTGGACCGAGTCAGCGGGCCCGCTGCCGCTCGTGGCGCTCGTGGGAGACGCCGCCGCGTCGTCGCTGCCAGCGCCCATTTCCTCGTATCGGGTGTGCGGGCGGGCGGCTCTGCGGCTCATATCAACTCCACTCGAAACAAAATAGTGTGAGTCACATAATATTTGACGGTTCCTTTTATACCAATCACATGAGCTTTTTTGTGCATTTTCGAACATATAAAGCCAATGAAAGTCAAGTGTTTGCGCTTCAACCGCCGTGTGGATTCCACGCCTTTTCGCGACCAAGGGGCAGATAGCTTGGACCCCTCGAGAGCGCCCGCTCCCTACACCCCTCGGCCTCGCAGCAAGCGCACAACAGCACAAAGCACAGGAAAGAAGAACACGGCCATGTCAGGGGTTCAGGTGGTCGCGGAGGGCAACCCGCGCCTGGGCGGCATGAGCGAGGACGAGCGCGAGCAGTGCATCCATGGCACGACTGTCCTTGGAGCTCTATTGACGAAGACTGCCTGCTGACCCGTTGCGGTGTCGACAGACATTGTGAGCTGGTTTCAGCGCAAGACCGCGCTCCCCAAGGCGGCCGAGAGGAACGCTGGTACGGATGGAGGGTCCTGTTGACTAGAAGAGCCCAAGAACCGTCGTAACAACAGGCGTTTGACCGTGGGTGGCAGACATTGAGGCGCTCGAGAAGACGCTCGGCACGGAGATCCCTGAGGTGCACGGCAGGCGAGAAGGCTATAGCGACGCAAGTAGCTTTCTCACCTATGATGGATGCAAGACAGGCGTTGAGCAGCTTGTTGACCAAGCAGAGCGGCGGTCTTTGGTTCGACGACTACACGGTACGCGACCGTGAAACATCTCACACTTCATGGACGCGTCTAACTTGAGGGTGTTCGTCTTGCAATAGTCCCTCTCGGCAGACGTACGTGCTGCGCATGCGTAGCGTCCTGGTGGCATAGAGATACGCTCCTTGCGGCCGTGATCTCACACACTGTGATGACTGCAGGGCATCATCACCTCGGCCGAGACGTTGGGCCAGGTCAAGGGCTGGAAGGCGTCGTTCATCCCGTTCGCGGCCAACGTGGACGGCGCCGCACTGGTCGCGGACGTGGCGGCCAAGAGCGCCGTGTTCGAGTTCGGCGACGACGGCAGGGGCCGCCAGCTGGCGCCCTCGCTCGCGCAGTACCTCGAGGAGTACCGCAACCGCCTCTTGTCGGGCCAGTTCGACTTCATCGAGGACGTCGGGCTCGTCGAGCGCTCGCGCAAGTAAGAGACGTTGCCCCGCCGGCACACGCCAATGGTTATTTCATGACCACACTCTGTGGTGCACCGGATGCGCTCGGATGATGATACGGCATGGATCATTGGAGGCCACACAATAAAGACTTTTCTTACCACGCATGCCTCGCCATCTCCCTACGCCATTGTCTTGATCCCCATGCGCTTCATCCCTGCAGACGACGCGTCCCTAGCAGACTCCTGGACGTCCTCTTCCCGACGACGCAGCTCATGTCTGGCCTTCGCCATCAGCCGGTGGTGCCGGCGGCGCAGGAACCAGCCAAAGGACGCCACAAAGACGCTCAGCACGATGGCGGTGCCGATGAGCCCCATGATGGAGATGTCTTCGTCCCCGCCCGCCACCGTGTCGTTGGCGATCGAGAAGCTCAGCTTGACTCCGGTGGGCTCGATGC
This sequence comes from Phytopythium mirpurense, assembly GCA_023338055.1. Lineage (NCBI taxonomy): Eukaryota > Oomycota > Peronosporomycetes > Pythiales > Pythiaceae > Phytopythium > Phytopythium mirpurense. The sequence continues at coordinate 10,756 of JAADXZ010000421.1, read as the reverse complement.
GGCGCGCGAACGTGCCCATGGTGCGCAGGACGCTCGTCTCGTTCGCGAGCTGCTCCTGCAGGCTCTCCACGATGCCGTTGAGCGAGCGCTCGCCCGCGCGCGAGGCCGGCAGGATCTGGAAGTAGACGATGACGCTGCCTCGCCGCACGGCCATGACCTCGAGCCGCGTGCGCGAGACCTGCAGCGCCGCCGCGACCTCGGTCGTGAACGCGCCCTCGAACGCGCTCAGCGCGTCGGGCGAGAAGAGCACCTCGTCGAAGCCCATCTCGAGCCTGTACTTGACCACGACGCGGCGCGACCCGCACTCCATGCTGTTGCACATGGCCGCGGTCGACGGCTTCTTGGCGTCCGCACACAGCGCCTCCGAGACCGCGAGGGCGTCCGCCTCCATATCGTGGCACGTCGCCACGCGCGAGCGGCTGCCGCCGCCGCAGCCGCTGCTGCAGTCGCTCCACTCGGTCGCCCGCCACGCGTACCGCGCCGCCGGCTCGGCGCTCTTGACGCTGCAGTCCGGCGGCGCGTAGCCCGGCCGGCAGATGCAGAAGGCGTTCCGCGCCGAGTCGTCGTCAATGGCCGCGCCGCCTAGCTCTTCTCGGGCCTTGAGCGCGCGGCGGTCGTCCACGTCCAGCCACGCGCGGCGCGGCGCGTGGTAGTTGGGGAAGCACGCGCCGCGGCCCGAGCACGAGAGGCGGCCGCACAGGTCGGGCGGGTGCAGCGGGCTGACGGCGGGCGACTTGGCCGACCAGACCGACACGCCGTTGCGGTTGCGCGCGCGCACCTTGAACGTGTACGCGCGCCCGTTCTCGAGGTGCGCCACGAGCAGCTCGTTCGAGCCGAGCGCCGCCGCGGGCGCCGTCTGCGTGCCGGCCAGCGCGTTCCGCTCCTCGTCAAACCACGCGACCTCGTACTCGGTCACGGGGTCTCCGCCGTCGTCGTCCGGCGCCTTCCACGCCACGTCCGCCGCGCCGTCCGCCGCCGCGGCCGTCACGAGCGTCGGGTTGGACGGCACGCCGTGCATCTCGGCCGCCAGCGCCAGCGCCAGCGAGCCAGAGACAGAGCCAGAGGCGTCCAGCTGCACGAGCTCGTCCGGCACGGCGCCCATGGCGCTGATGTCACCGCGGAAGAGCTCGGGAGCGAGAATGATGGCGCTGCCGCTCGAGGAGGCGCTGCCACTCGCGGCGTGCAGCCGCTCGGTCTCGGTCGCCAGCGCAATGTCGCCCACGTCTCCATCGCCTCGGCTAGCGGAGGACGACGAGGATGCGCTTGCGGTACACTCTACGAGGGAGAAGGCGCTGGATAGGAGCAGGGCGACCAAGGGGAAGCGGCGTCTTCCGCGCGCTCGTGCCATTTCAGACCGGACCGGATGGGTACTGCACACACTACACTGCTGGCGCGATGCGAGTGATGGCACCAAACGCATTTTCGCTTTTGTTTTAGCCAATCCGATGCCTCTATTCGTTTCTTGTCCATTTTTTCTACCAATAATATTGCGTAGAATGATCCTGGCAAGAGGTCAACTTGCGACCACGATCGCATTCATTGCTACATTCTGGTCTCTAATCGTAGCAGGAGGGCTCTCCGACCCTCACTGGAGCAGCAGGACGCCAAGACAGCTCTCTGATCCTCACTGGAACGCCAGTCGGAACAGTCCATTGTCGTTGCCGGCCGACGTGTGGCCGCCGAACACGTACATGACGCCGTCAAAGACCACCATGCGGTGCCAATCGCGCGGCGAGGGCGGCGGGTCGCACTTGGCAGCGCTCCACGTGGGTATCTCTCCGTCTGTGAGTCCATGAGCAGGGGCATCGCAACGACATGAGGAAGGGGCCGTCACGATAATAGCAGCGCATCGCCAAGCAATCGCACCGAGTTCGAGGACCGTGACGTCGCCCCTCAGACTTCCACTGTTGCCGCCGTAGACAACCATCTTGGAGCCGACCACCGCCGCCGTGTGCGTGTACCGCGGCGACGGCGCCTTGCCCCGCGTCTCCACCTTAAGCCAGATGCAATCGATGGACTCGGGCGTGATGCGTTCTAGGGCAGAGAGGGCGCGTGTTGCTTGGTTAGAGCTGGGTTCTCAAGGCCGAGGGGGTGGGCAATGGCGCTCAGCGTACCGATCGCGAACGAGTGCAGGTGGCCACGGCGCAGCTTGCCGTCGTAACCTCCGAAAATATACATTTTGTCACCGTGGACGCACACCGAGTGGGTCGACGCCGGGCCAGGGATGTCTCCACGAGGGCTCAGCTCCACCCACGTCGGCACTGGCGTGTCTATAGCATTCACGACCAGTCAGCGCCAGGCCGGAGCAAGGTTGGCTGGGTGGGCCATCCAGCAGACAACCGCAGCACGCACCAAAGCGCAGCGCGAACGTGTCGCTGAGCCGCTTCGGGTGGCCGTATCCTCCGTACAGGACCAGGATTCTGCCCAAGACCGAGATAGAGTGCCAGTACCGAATGGACGGCGGCTGCCCCGCCACACTCACTTTCTCCCACGCCCACTCTTTCACGGCTGCAGCACCCGACGTCGCATCAAAGTCAGTCGTGCGTGAGCCTCAACGCCCAGACCGGTGAAGACAACGTACCCAGGTTGACAGCGTAGAGCTCGGACAGGAACTTGCCGTCGCTCGTGCCTCCAATGACATAGAGCGTGTCATCGACCACGAAGATCTGCAGCAAGCTACCCGTAGGTGGAGGGTCGCCTCGAATTGGCGGCTGGACCCAGCGCGGTATGGGACCTTGGGCGAGATCTATATAGTACAGGTCGTTCGCGCGAAGCTTGCCCACGATCCCACCCACCACGAACAGGTAGCTGCCGTACACGGTGCAGCCGCAGTCGTACCGCTGCTCGGGCTTCGTGCCGGCGACCTGGACTTCCTCCCATCGCAAGCTCACCGCCAGGTCTTCCGCCGACTTGCGCTTGCGCTTGTTGCCGGCGCCAGTGACAGCCGAGCTGGATCGAACGACCGCTTTCCTGGACGTGCTCGGGCCCGCAGACGCCGCTCGCGCGCGTGACCCCGAGACCTTACGCTGAGCTGAGCGCGCTGCCCGAGGAGGAGTCGCGGCGGGTCTGCTGGGGAGAGTTGAAGCGTTCACGTGCCGTGGAATCGCTAATGGCAGCGGCCGCTGCGCTTCGGTATCGGACGAGACGAGGTCGGCCAGGTCGATCATGTCGCTAAAGTCGCTGAGCGCCTCGAGGTGGAGGTCGTTCGGCTCCGGCGCCATGTCCATGCTGTGGGGCCCAAGGCCCATTGGCACGGGCGGCATCATGCTGCCGATCAGGTGCGGCGCATACGGTCCCGGAAACACGTCTTGGAACGCCGCCATCCCCGGCTGTCCGTGCTCTTGGGCGGGGCTGAGCGGCGAGTAGTCCATGGCGCCTATCATAGCGGCTGACGTCGCTGTCGTCGGCGTCATCGTGAGCGTCGAGCGTGAAACTGCCGCCGAGGAGAAGCTTGGGGTCTCGCTCCTGCTTCTAGCCGAGAAGATCTGGCGCGTCTGGCACAGCGGACAGGCGCCGACGCTCATGTATCCTTGCTGGATGCAATGCAGGCACAGCACGTGGCCGCAGTCCTGTCGGACGGGCAGCTCGCTGGATCGCAGGCAAATGGGGCACGCGAACTCATACCCCTGGCTCATACTCGCGCCGGCGCCGGGCCCGCTGAGCCCCGTCGGCACGAGCTGGAGCTGGAAAGTGAACGCCGGAGCGTCGTCGTACCACATCCCGTCCGCGCCGCCGTCCGCGCCCATTCCCGCGGCCAGCGCGGTTGGGATCGATTGGAGACCCACGGCGCCGTCGTCCATCGTCCCCTGGCGCGGGTCTGCGTCGCGCAACTCCCCTTCCTGAGGGGCGCCAGCCGACGCAGACGGTTGCGCCTGGCGCTGCTTGGGCTTCTTCTGCGTCGACGAGTCTGCCGCCTGGAAGCCGTCCATCGACCAGTGCAGCATGTCTGTCCACGAGAATCAATCCAACGTTGGCAAGCGGCACACAGACACGTAGCAGTCGGCGATCCCCGGGGCGGGGAGGGTGCGCGGCGGCCAGCCAGGGGGCAGAGGCAAGCGCCGCGCGACCGCGCTACCGCGCTGCCTACCGCGCTGCCTACCGCGCTGCCTACCGCGGACGGGGCCACCCACCAAGTGGGGCCACTGGCGGCGCGCTCGCTGCCACTACTACAGAATAAAGAAGAACGCACCTACGTGCGCTGGCCAGTTCTGTAGCACCCCCCAGGGGCTACTGTCCGACCGCTCCTCAAAGTGTGGTGATTGGCTAGAAAGCGTGGTACTGATGATCATCCGAATAGAGCACTGTTCAACACGGCGTTTTGGCGATTCAAACACGCCATTTCGAGGAGATTCGTTCGTCGTCGATTGGTGGAAAATCAGATGGCGCCCGGGATTTGACGATAAAACTGGTTTTATACCGGTTTCAGAAGATATTTCATTTTCCCTAGGGAATGTTGCTTGATCGCGCGCAACGGATCGTCCGCGTCACACCACTTGCGTGCGAGCACGCTCGCGATCAAGAAGCTACCTGCGAAAAAACGAGCCTCTACATAGTGGAGACATGTGTTTCGCGACTTTGAATCGGTTCTGTCAAAACGACCGGTACAGTAATTTGGTAGTGTCCCCTTTTTGAGGACCTATTCACAGGTAAAGAGATGAGCACAGCAATACAGTACCGGTACGAGACACAAACACCGTGACTCGACCAATCACCAGCTTCAACACCGCTCGCTCATCCCGTAGGGCGCCCATGTGGCTGCTGGTGGTGCGCGCCCATGATACCGTAACCTCGGGCTCCGGAACCACGGGATGTTCATACTGGAGTTAAGACTGGTTCTCGAGTTGTCCGAGGCTTGGGCGTCCCTCTGACCCCAATTAGTGAGAGCATTCCCGAGGACGTACATCGCTCGCTCGTGCTCCCATGGCGGCGCCTACCCCCGCCAGCGCGCTCTAAGTGCTGGCCGTGCTCGTTGGTGTGATCATGGTGTGTGCGGACGACGCAGGCGTGGAGGTGTCGTTGCTGCACGAGGGCAGCCGCCTCTGCGCGAAGGGATCACGACGATTCTCGAGGGGGCTTCTATTAATAACATCTCGAGCCACGTGCGGAAGCGGCCAGCAGCTGCAGGCGCTTCTAGACCCCCAGGACATCGACGGGAAGGAGAGCTTTGGCTTTGCCGGCCGCCAGGAGGACGGCAGGGTATGCTAGGTGGGGCTGAACGCCTGGAGCGAGGCGACCTCGTCGTCCTGCCGCAGCAGCGTGAGGTCGCCGCTCAAGCCCCCACACAGCTGAAACACGAACTTCACTTTCACATGGCTACCTTTCGCGATGAGAGACTCGCCGCATGGGTGGGGTGGATTGTGCGGCGCCTCGGTCTGAACATGCAATCAGTACGCGCACTCACTCGCTGGGGCGATTTCTGGGCTTCACGGGTCGTCGTCCTCCTCGTTGATGGTGAGCGCGTTCTCCGGGTTGTCCGGGTGGTCGTCGCAGCCGATGGAGCAGTCGAGGTCCTCATCCGGCAGGTGGTAGAGGCACTTGCTGATGAGGAAGTCCTGGCGCAGCTTTTGCGCGCGCACGTCGTCGGGCACGTCGTCCACGCCGACCTCACACAGGTACTTGAAGAGGAACATGAAGCTGATGAAGGCCGTGAACATCCACACGCGGCTCGCGTTGGGCAGGTCGTTGAAGAAGTCGCCCGTGAAGATCACGACGGCGCTGTTTGTGCAGACGGAGATAGCCGCGAACGCCTGCAGCACCTGGTACCAGTAGCCCATGCTGCGCACGTTGCGCGGCCGCGGGCGGCGCGACTCATTGAGCAGGCGGTAGGCGTCCAGGCGGATCTCGAAGTAGTTGTTCACGTAGGACAGCAGCGGCGCGAACGGGAAGGCGACCACGAACATGGTCGTGAAGCCGAACTGGAGCACCATCTCGGCGTAGTCGTCGAACGTGCCGCTCCAGTCGTACGTGGCCATGAAGAGCTCCTTCTCGGCCGCCGACTTGTGCGTGTCGTCGAAGCGCCCGAGCAGTCGGTACTTGGACAGGTAGACGAAGAAGCGCGGGATGGCGACCTCGGTCACGTTGCCCACGAACAGCCGCGAGCAAAAGACGATGGCCAGCATGTACTCGAGCTCGTGCATGCAGCTGACGGTGCAGCCCTCGAAGCCCTCCTTGAGGAACGCGACGTAGAAGAGCCCGGCGTAGTTGTTGACGAACTGGAAGATGACCGTCTTGACGATCAGGCTGTTCTCGTACTCGACGTCCGTGCGGTGGTTCTCCTGGTCCACGAGCAGATTGGACACGGAGTTGTAGATCTTGGTCATGATGGTGATCTGCACCACGTTGGCGAAGGCGGCGACCATGGACCCGAGCGGGATATTGTCGACCACGAGCGCCTGCGAGTCGTGGCCCTTGGTCAGGTCGTACTGGAGCATGAAGATGGACGACACGAGCGCGAACACGATGAGGATGAGGAACGAGATGACGATCCAGCTGTAGGCGACGCGCTTGAGCTTCTCGCGCGGGCTAAAGTAGCGCGTGGCCTTGCCGTTGATGGGCGAGGGGATCTTCTCGCCGTGGAACTGCGGGCGCAGGTTGGCCACCTGCGCGTAGTTGGCGGTGCCCCAGCGCATCGTCTCGCGCGAGTTGAGCCGCTTCCAGTTCTCGAGGTAGAGCGTCATCCAGATGGTCATGAAGGCGCCGAAGACAGGCGAGAGGTAGGCGAACACGGTCTTGTAGTCGTCCTGCGGGATGACGTAGCTGAGCGTGCCCGTGATGATGCCCACGACCGTCGGGTAGAGCAGCCACTTGGTGTAGTGGCCCAGGAAGAGGAAGTAGAGCGCCACCTTGACGCCAAAGTACTTGCAGATGCGATCGAACGGCTGGTGCATGGGCCCCGTGGACCACGTGATCCAGCGCTCCTTGAGGTCCATCTTCTCCTCGACCTCGTGCAGCGGGTACGTCTCGATGAGCACGCCCTCGTAGATGAGCCGGTCGAGGTCCACGCCCGCGCCCGTCTGGTGGTTCGTGATGATGTGCTCGATGAGCGCGATGCGCTCCGTGCTCGCGAACAGCGACCCGTTCGGGCCCTTCTTGAGGTAGTAGCGCTGGATGTCGGCGGCCTGGTAGTACGGCGCGAAGATGTAGTCGAACGGCGAGTAGCGGTACGTCTGCTTGACATCGCGGATCGGGAAGGGCGCGATGTCGCAGTCCGGGATGCCGTTGAAGGACGCGAAGCGCAGCTCGTCCGGGTCGAGCTGCAGGTGCATCTTGAGGAACTCGGCCTCGCGCCGCATGAGCTCCTCGGGCGCGCGGATCTTGCAGAAGACGAGCTCGCGCCCAACCGAGTAGAAGAGCCGTGTGCGCAGGCCCGCGGCCGCGATCTTGGCCACGATGGCGTCGCGCTGGTCGCCGGCCTCGCGCGTCGCCTTGGGCGGGTTGGGGAAGACAATCACATAGTCCCAGCGCCCGAGGCTGTCGATGCCGCTGGCCATGGACCCGTAGTCGCGCGACAGCGGCTCTCGCGCATGGTCGTCCGCGTTGATGGCGAGCGCCTGCGCGTCCATCATGGCGAGCGCGCTAGCTACTGTATGTAGGCGCTGGGGCGGCAGGAGCAGCAGTCTTCTCGGAGGTCTTGGGCCAAGACTCTTCACGGCGCTTTTCGATCTGGATATGCAGGAAGAACGCAACACGCAAACTCAGATCGCACTAAGGTTGCGGCAATCCTGGATCGAACAGCTGGATGTGAAAAAGTTGCGCGGATCTAGTCAAAGGGTTGGAAAAGTGTTGCGGAAAGTTGCTTGAATGATGTCGCGGGAAGGTAACCTGATTTATATGTGTGGATGTTCAGGTTTTTGGCCCAACGTGTGGAGGGGAAACGCGGATGATGATCGATGACCAATGGGTGTTCTTGTCAAGTTGCAGGGAGTGACTCACTCCCAGTGAGCAATGGAGAATGTGCGTTGCCATTGGCAATGGCAATGCAGCTTGCCGTGAATCGCGGGCAGTGGTGGCTGCTCGGCCCAAAGCCTGTGCTCTGAATTACGTACCAGTATCTTGGTTCAAGGAGATCCTGCCGCACCTCGTGGCTCCCACGACACAAGCATGATGCCGGCGTCTGTCGTTGAGGTGAAGCGGGTTCGGAGCACGATCCTGGGAATGATATCTACTCTTGTACGTGGCAATACCACGGTGGCAACTGGCATCACAAGCCGGTTTTTGTGAACGCATGTGGCTTCGGCTACCAGTGATTTCTCCCTTCAACATGGCAGATGTCTGGATACGGTTCGCCGCTTTGGCGCTACAGTATACAAGAGACTTGAGCCTATGCGTAGTCCTTTTGCTGATCTACACTGTATACGGTGTTAATTTGGACCGTGTCAATGGGAGGCACACAGTGTGCCGCACACTACAGTATAGTAGTTTAAACCAGACTGCAACGCATGCCTGCTGCCGATGGGGCCACAACGTGTTGAACGCGGCCTGGCCGCAATGTGTAGTTACTAATTACACCATTGCCCATTTCACGAATCCAAGATGCAATTGGTCAGAGGCGAATCGAATCCGTCAATCTCTTCGTTCGAATGGAATGGAATGCCAATTAAGCCATCCCGAATGACGATGGCCGCATCGACATGGAATTGTGCCCATTGGGTGGGTGCAAAGCTGAACGCGCGTTCGCCACTTCAGAAAGGGTGACGTTTCAATATATCTATTAGGTAGATCCCCTCCACATCATTTGACCGTTTCGACTGAGTGCTGGCGGTCTTTAATTCTGCCCAGTGGTGAGGGAGTCGCACAAGGCTTCAGCACTGACCAGATGCGCAACAACAAGACCGAAAGCGCTCTTTAGGGCCACGATGAAAGATGCGAGCAGGACAGGCTGGCTGGCTGGCCCGCCGTCCAGTCGTTTGCCGTTTAACATGTGCGCAGTGGGTCAGAGTTTCGTCAGGACTGGTTCAGAGAGAACGTCAGAGCAGTTCAGAATTGGCACCTCAAACGATAGTTCGTTTTATTTATTCTGAACCCATCTTTTAGAGACCATGTTTGAAGGGGTTAGGTTTACAGTAGTCTAAAACGCGAGTGATCACGAGTGATCTCGCACCGCTCAAAACGTACAGAATGGGCCAAGTCATACCGTTATACAATACAGTCCTGGAGTATCCACAGTAAATGCACCGTACATTGCATCCAAGGCCATGCGGGTGGGTGACAGGGTGCCGATCATCGCGCCGCCTCGTGCTGCAATTGGCTGCGAATGAAAGGGTTAGGCCCGTGAATTAGCTGCCAAAACCCTCTCCAAGCGTTTGTTCAGAGCCAGCAAAACAACCTGTGTTCAGCAAAAACTGCTGGACGCTCGCGGTTTCACGAGCCAGGGCACATGGGCGCCAAAAGATGGCACAGTGAATCTTCGAAAGGCGGTGCATTCCTGAGTCACTCCCTCCATTGCTTTACTGTACTTGGCTGTGTACCTTACACAAACAGTTGTACTTTTTTGTATAAGGGAGAGACGTAAACAGCCCGACGATTCGGTCTTTGGCGTTCAAACGACTGCGCGACACTCGGAAGCCGCGCCCCATTCGGAAATTCTCCGCCTGGCGCCCAGTTGGTTGGTCGCTCTCCATCAACGGGGTCTGAACGAAGATGGCGGCGTCGCTGCTGCACAGGATACGGCGCTCGAAGACGTGCGAGGAGTTCGGCAAGCTGTCGCCCGTGCCGGGCGCGCCGTCGTCCGTGCGCTCGACGATGCTCACGTCCACGTCGGTGTCTGACGCGCTGGAAGACTGGATGTACTGGCAGCGCGACGCGAACGACGCCACGTGCTGGACCAAGGTCTACGGCGTGCTCGACAACGAGTTCTTGTGGCTCTTCAAGGGCCACAAGTCGCCCAAGACGCTCTTCATGCAGATCGCCGTGGCTGGCGTCGAGGTGTCGGGCGAGCGCCAGCTGCGCATCGTTGACCCCAACGGGCTAGACATGGAGCTCTGGCTTCTCGACCAGGAGAGCTTTACGACCTGGCGCCACCGCTTGCAAGACGCTGCCGTGCTCACCACCGAGTACTTCCGCGCGACCGAGCTGGAGGTCAAGAAGCTGCCGCGCAACAACGCCTACCGCGGCAGCCTCGTCACCTACCGCCGCATCCAGAAGCGCGCGCGCTGCAGGGCCGCCGTCGAGTGGATCGCTGCGCAGTGGAAGCAAAAGCGGCTACAGCTGCCGCCGCCCGCGCAGTGAGCGCGGGCCGCGCCGGTTGTATCACATCATGAGGCACTATTTAACACCACGAACATGCGTGACATTTATCAGCGACGAATCGTTAAAACCGGGATAAATCCATGTGGACAATCTACATCTCGCAACCCTTATATGGCGCAGTCGTTAATGCAACGTATTTTTGAGCAACGTCAGCAACTTACGTTACCGAAAATTACGAAGCAAAAAATACGTCGTCCATTCCGGTCCGCTTTGCAACATGCCGTCATAAAACTGAAAATTTAACTGTAGTGACGTCTCGTCCCATACAATGCATAACAATTATATGAGACCAATCCAAACAGAAGTATCGTAACACGGCTTCAATTTGAGACAAAAAGCGCGCCAAAATTCAATTTTTTGAATAGGCCACAAGCTAAAAAAGAGCAAGATCTGCAAGTTACGGGTATGTACCGTGGATAATTATGCTATCTACGAGACAATACGGGATGGCGCTACCGACCCAGTCATTGGTCAAAATGCAAATAATTAATCTAAGCTGCGGTATTTT
>JAADXZ010000420.1:0-22448 GCA_023338055.1 Phytopythium mirpurense | reverse complement strand
TCGTTCAGGTGACCACGCGCGAGTACCGGCACTTGGCCGGGTTCAACCGGTTCCGAGCGTGGAACGAGGGCCAAAAGAAACAGTCCCCGCAGTACCAGAAGGTCCTCGCAGACATGCCGTCGTTCAAGACCGCGAGCTTCTTTAAGTACCTGGAGCGGTTGGGGTACTTCTGGCAGCACGCTCGGTTCCTGCTGCAGTTTTGCGCGGACCGGTCGTTCTTGAAGTGGATTTTTTTCCAGAAGCGCATAGCCCGCGTGGCCGTGGACGCCGTCACCAAGTGCAACGTACCAGTCGCCAGCAAGCGGACGTGCGTGACGTTCGGCGACTGGAGCCAACGCAGCGGCATCAAGGGCCACGCGTCGAGTCCGCTGAAGGGGTTAAAGCAGGCGCTGCAGAAGCGCGCAACAGTGGTCTCCATGGACGAGTTCAGGACGAGCAAGCTCTGCTCGCAGTGCCACCAGACGCTTTCGCCGGTTCGCTACACGGTCGACACACAGCTCCCCAAGCGTCGAAAGCGCAAGGGCGTGGTCCTGCCGCGGGACCAAGCCGAGGCTCACTGGGAGGAGAAGAAGTGCCACGGCGTGCTGCGCTGCGACCACATGGACTGCGCGGCGCTCTACTGGGACCTAGACGTCAACGCCGCCATCAATATGCTGGAGCTGCTCAAGGCCGAGCTGTTAGGGCGCGGCGCATGGGACCCTTTCGACGGCAGATAGAAAAAAATCGTGGAGACGAGAATGTCTTCACCCAGGTACCAGACCTGGATATTGCTGAGTAGGTAGTGGACATTCTCATTGCCACCAGTAATAAAAAGAAAGAGTTGGGACAGTAGGTAGTAGGTACGCTTCGTGTGCACAATAGACACAATATGTGGCGATACTGCACCAAACACTGTGCGCTGTCGACACGAGGGCACATGCCTTTGTGGTGTGGTGTGGTCGGCCGGTCCTACCTCGACAAGGTCGTCCAAGGTTGGAACCCATTCCAACCAATCAAAAGCGAGTAAACAGCTTTTAACCAATCAAAGGCGCGTAAATGCATGTCCTACCCACCTCGAGGTGTGCGTTTTCGCATTTTCGACACTTGTCCACAGCAGCTTCAGTTTCGAATTCGCCACCCCACACGCGCATCAAGCCTCCGTTCCTCTCTCTTCACCCTCCCAAGACCTCCCGACGCCACCATGATCCAGATCGAGTCGCCCGAGCAGTTCAACGAGCGCGTTGCCGAGGGCAAGACAACGGTCGCGTGCTTCTCCGCGCCGTGGTGCGGCGGCTGCAAGCTGGTCGCGCCCAAGGTGGAGAAGCTGTCGGAGGAGCTGGCCGACATTGTGAGTTGCCACCGCTGTAAACGCGCGGCGCTGTGCGCTTCTCGTACCGGTACTCGCTCCGCAGTCAGAGGACTTACGGTCGTGTCTGCTCCTGTGCGTGTGTGCCGCAGCAATTCATCAAGGTGAGCGCCGCCGACCTGGAAGAGTTCTGCGACGACATTGAGGTCGAGGGCTTCCCCTCGTTCCGCGTCTACAAGGAGGGCAAGCTCGTGGACGAGTACACGGGCTCCAAGTACGAGAAGGTCGAGGAGTTCATTCGCGCCAAGATCCAGTAAGTACGACGCAGACGCGCTGCGCCGCGTTGGCCCTGCGCATGTAGCTCCACAGTTGAGAAGTTGGTACATACAAGCGACAGTCGCGCGTGCTGCTCCTCACTGCCACGATCCCCGCTAGCAGCCGATCCCCCACGTAAATATATGCGCTGCTCTCCTTTGTCACGAACTCCTTCCTGCTCAAAACTCCATGACTCGGGAATGTGGGCAACCACATCCACATCGCTGATTCTCGTTTGTTGGTGTGTGACACTCCAAAAAACAGCATCGCAGATCTTTCTTTGTTTGATGTGAATCAGTAGTCCAGAGTCGGAGGTAGTAGCCATGAGCGCTACCGCGGCGACGGCGCGCCGCCCTCTGCTGCTGCTGCTGGGCGACTCGCTGACGCAGAACGGGACGGATCCGTCCTCCGGCGGCTGGATCTGCCTGCTGCAGCACCGCTACAACCGCTCGGCGGACGTCGTGGCGCGCGGACTGTCGGGCTACAACACCACGTATGCTTCTCGCCCCTGCCACGTCATTCCCCCTACTGGCCTCACCGCGCGCTGCTGCTGACGCGCAGATGGTTCATCGAGCACGCACTGCCGGCGCTGGAGCAGGAGCTGCTGTCCAAGCGCCTGTCGCCCTCGCTGGTGGCGCTCTGGCTCGGCGCCAACGACGCGGCGCTCGCCGACGGATACGCTGCGAACCAGCGCGTGGCGCTCGCCGACTACCGCGCCAACCTGCGGGCCATCCTGGCGGCGCTGCAGAAAGCCTCGCCGCCTGGCTGCGCGTTCCTGCTCATCACACCGCCGCACGTCGACGACGCCACGCGAGCCGAGCGCGTGACGGTTGGCAGCGTCGACCGGTCCAACGAGTCGGCCGGTAGGTACGCGCGCGCGTGCGTCGATGAGGCGGGCGCGGCCGGCGTCGCCGCGCTGGACCTGCACGGCTTCTTCAGCGCGATGGAGGCCACGGAGCGCGCCGCCTGCCTCTCGGACGGGCTTCACTTGAGCGCCGAAGGGAACCGGCTCGTGGACGAGCAGCTCCGTCGCAAGATCGCCGACGCGTTCCCCGACCTGGCGGCGCGACTGGAGCAGTGGCAGGAGCCTAATTGGCGCGACCTCATCTAAGGCGGTGGAACTGCTTTCCTCCACGCGTCGGTACGGCTCTGGCGCTCTACTCCACCGCTGCAGCGCGTGGCAAAGGCAAAGGGGCTGAACAAGCTTCCTGCTGGATAGAGTTTCTGCTCTCGTGAGCGCCGCACACCGGCGGGACCTATAGGCGTGCGTCACACACGGAGACGGCATCTAATACAGGGACGAGCCTACGCTCAGAGCTCCTGTAGCATCCCCACACGTCGCTGCCATCTACCGGTATGCTCGTCGTAGTGTGACCCAACCATACATAAGACCACACTACATGTCGAAGTTCAATTTCAGCGAATCAAATCGCTCTATTTGGTGGAAGAAATCCTGGCAGGGTACGTACGCTTCGCCAAGACACTCTTCTTCTTGGAGCAAAGCATGGCGACGTGGAGCGTCTGGGACCTAACGCCGAGCGCGATCGCGTCGCTCTTCACGGCGGCGCCCGCCCCGGCGCGTCGCCCTGCGCTGCTGCTGCTCGGAGACTCCATCACGGAGCGCGGTACGGACGTCGAGGGCGGGGGCTGGATCGCGCTGCTGCAGTCGCGCTTCAACCGGTCGGTCGACATTGACTGCCGCGGCCTCTCGGGCTACAACACCAAGTGCGTCGCTTGCCACCGCCTCCTTCCTTGCGCACTCGCTCGCACCGGTAGAGCTACCTCTTGGGTGCGCGTCACTAACACGCGACGGGATCCCCTCGTGCAAAACGATCCGCAGGTGGGTGGTGGAACATGTGCTCCCCGTGATCGCGCCGGAGCTCGAGACGTGGCTGTCGCCGTCGCTCATCACCGTGTGGTTCGGCGCGAACGACGCGGCGCTGCCGGATGGCGACGCCAAGGTGCAGCACGTGCCGCTGGACGCCTACCGCGCCAACCTGCAGGTGACCGTGGCCATGTTCCGGAGCAAGGCGCCGCTCGCCAAGATCCTGCTCATCACGCCGCCGCACGTGGACGACAGCCGCCGCCGCAACGCGCAGGGGAAGCTCGACCGGTCCAACGAAGCCGCCGGTCAGTACGCGCGCGCGTGCGTCGAGGAGGGCGGCAAGGCCGGCGTGCCCGTGCTCGACCTGCACTCGTTCTTCAACGCCATGCCCGCGGGCACGCGCAACGCGTACCTCGTGGACGGCCTGCACTTCAACAAGCCCGGCAACAAGGTCGTGGACGAGCAACTGCGCGCCAAGATCCACGAGGCCTTCCCGGACCTCGTGCCAAAGCTCGAGAAGTGGCAGCTGCCCGACTGGCACGCGTTCGCAGGGGGCGACGTGGCTGCCACGCAGTGAGCAGGGTCAGGAAGGAACGCGAGCGAGACTGCCTTGGAAGCCTCCATGGAGTGGCTCACGGAGAAGGAGCGGCTGGGGGCGGAGGTGTCAGGGCGAAGGAACAAGTGGGCAGCGTCCCGTTGTTGCTGGTCTTGAGTTGCAGTGTGCACGACCACCATGTTTTCGCTGGGGATTGCAGTGGCATGGTGGAGATCTTGCTGTCCTGCAACACCACTGTTTATGCTTCGGGCAAGGCAACGTACAGGTCGCAACGGTTAATCTCGGTGGTTGCCGTGCTTTTTGACACTTGGTGCAACGGAACCATTGCCGGAAACCAAATGGATCTAGGTTGAGTAGCGATGTGTATGTGAGTCGGTGTGATTATTCCATATGGTTGCCGAGCATCACATGTTTCTAGGCGAACCACTTCAACTTGAAGTGCTTGCATCCAGTACAGTACCTATCATGATCATATAAAGTATAAACCAGTGGTGATATGTCCATGACCACTTGAATTCATTCATCCAGTCGATCAGCGCCGGTTTTCCTTTATAGATCCAGCTGCTTTACTTTGCCCATACCCATCTGGTTCTGCGCACAACTCCGCCCAAGGTCACCAACACGAATCGCCCTGCTCGACATCTTGAGTCCACTCCTTCATTTGCGCTCTTCCTCTCCCCTCCACTCTACCGGCAGCTCCGCCTCCGCCTCCGCCTCCGTCTACGCCTCCGTGCAGCGTCCGCCATGGGCGTCGGCATGTCGATCCCGTTCCCGTATCTGTTCCCGTTCGCGCTGCTCGGCCTCTCCCTCGCCGAAGACCTGTCCAAGCTCGACGAGGCGCTCCCATTGCAAGCCGACATCTCGGGCATCTATCCGGTCTTTGACTTTGACGCGGACAGCTGCTACCCAAGCGCGGCGATCAGTCGGACTGGCAAGCAGAACAACGGGCTCGACCCGACGGGCCTCTCGACCGGCCTGTGCCACAACAAGCACTTTTTGGACGTGTCCAACACGTACCACCGGTACGCGTGCGTCAAGGAGCAGTCGGTCGAGTTCTGCGGCCACTGCTTCGCGCTCTACATGCTCAAGGACCAGACGCACACGCTCTTCGGGGGCGGCCACAAGCACGAGTTCCCGCACACGGTCATCTGGACCAAGGATGGCAACATGACGGCGGCTTCTTACTCGGTCTCGGACTTGGACCTCGAGACGGTCCCCATCGAGGACGTGCCCAAGGATGACGACGGCCACCCCAAGTTCGTGTACCACAAGCCCGGCACGGCCAACCACAGCCTCCGCCGGGCCAAGAAGAGCGAGAAGGCCGAGAGTCCGTACCGAGAGTTCGTGACGCCGACCATCGTGAGCTGGTACTCGATGAGGGGCGACAACGTGTCGAATGAGCAGATGCGCGCCAAGTTCGCCGGCTACGACTACGGCGGCGAAGAGGTGCGCCTAGCGATCGTGGACGGCCGGTTCCTCTCCGTCCTGAACCTCTTCCGGCCCGAGGGCTTCCCCGTGTTTCCGCCAGAGAGCGGCGACAACTCCCAGTGACGTAGCGGTCCCCTAGAGCAGACTAGCCTCGAGTAGACTGGACTACAGTAGACCAGTGGGCCCACGCTCGAGTCCTAGGTCGCGGCCATCGATCGTTTCGAGCGCGCCACTTCCGTCGGTAGAGGAGGCAGCAAAAGGACTACGAAACAGACTACCAACTACTTCATGCATTCAAGTGACCAAGAAGGAGAGGTATGTGCATCGAACTTGACGTATCGTCACTATTAATACCGACTCGCGCGCCATCGTCACTCTCGACAGACAAAATAAGGGGACGAGCGACTGGCACATGGCCCTGGGCATTCACAACGCCGATGAGGCCATCAATATGCCACCCGATCGTCTGCAGAGGAGAACGCGACTCCCAAGGGTCCGATTCTGTGTTGACTTGACTTGAGGCTGAGTTGAGCCCGTGGCAAGCACCTGCCTGGTCATGCCGTCGCAGGTCTCACAGCCAGCCAACCGCCACGCTGGCCCGCATGCCGCACCTTTCGCGTGAGACTTGGCTAAATGTGTCGCTCTGGCTTGCATCCCGAATTGGTTTGCTCGCATCCACAGCGTTGAGGCTTGATTTAGACTCCGCAAAAGCCCAGTTCTCCGACTGATCAAGCAGTCGATCTCTGTAATCGTCTCCACAGCGCATCAGTGTCAAGAAAGCAAGCTGTCGCCCATGCAGAACGCAGAGCTGCCCGTGAAGCACCCTGTCCCAGTACTGAAGCTCACCAAGCGCAAGCAACGCGCGGTCTGGACCTGCGTGTACGCAGTTCTTCTCGGCGTCGGCGCTACGCTCGGCTTTGGAGGCACGCGCCTATACGACTCGTTCACGCGTCGCAGCGCCAATCCCATGACAACGCACGTCGCCATCAGTCCAACGAGCAACTGCTCATCAACCTTCAACGTCAGCAGTCCTTACAACACCTCGACGTTCGACGAGTGTGGTGGAGAGGCGACTCGTCCGCTGCTGTTCTTCATGGGCGACTCGCTCACGGAGAGAGCCGAACAGTGCGCTCAGAATGGATGGATCTCGCTCTTGTGACGCGAGTACAGCCGGTCGGTCGACGCTGTTTCGCGCGGGCATGGCGGCTTCAACTCCCGGTACGCCGCCCAACAACTGACGGAGATGTACTTCTATGCTCATTGACGCGGTTGACCACTAACGAGCGCTCGCACCACTAGTTGGACACTTGAGCACGTGATTCCGCTAGTCGAGCGAGACCTCGACGCTTTACCGCCACCCGCGCTGATCTCGATCTGGCTTGGCGCCAACGACGCCGCACTACCGGGCCGCACAGCGGCGAGTCAACATGTTCCGGTGGCCGACTACCGCGCCAACCTCCTTTCGATCATCGAGCGACTGCATGCGAGGGCCCCTTCCGCCGAGCTCATGCTGGTGACGCCCACGCCTGTAAACGAGGCCTACCGCCGCTCTCTGTTCGCCGGCAGTCTCGACCGGTCCAACGCGCAGGCGTGCATCTACGCCGCGGCGTGCGTCGAGGTGGCCGAACAAGCCAACGTCGTGGCCCTGGACTTGTTCGCAGCCTTCATGTCGCTCAGCGAGAGCGAGCGCGACGCGAGCCTGGTCGATGGGCTTCGCTTCAATACTAAGGACAATACGCTCGTCAAGGACTGGCTTCGAGACCAGATCAAGACGGCGTTCCCTGAGCTCGCGGCCGCGCTTGCGATGCCTTAGCTTCCAAGTTGGAACACTTTCGCAAACTAAGTTCACTTCAACTTTCAAACAGCATTTCAAGATGTTTATAATTATTTATAACCTTCAACAAGTAATATATATTGTAGCCATAAGTACATAGCCTGATATAAGAGTAGCCTATCTTAAAGTACCTAAACCTCTTACAATCTATCAATATATATGTAGTTGAAGGAGCGAACTCAATATCTTCAGTTCACTATGTTCAGTAGTACTGTACCCACGACATGACAAAATAATGAGCAGTAAAGTACAACACTTGAAGCTTTGATGGAATCTTCTGCACTCACTGTACCACTGTAGTTGGAACCCACTAAACTGTACAGCTGCGTATCGGCGAACTCACACTCGACGGAGAATTCGTCACTTTCGCCTTCGAGCGTCGAGCGTCGAGCGTCGAGACGGAGTGAGAGAATCCCTCATGGCGCCGTGGCTGTCCAAGGTGACGGCGGCGATGAAGTCGCGCGTGTTCTGGGTCTGCGCGGCGCTCGCGGCGGTCGTGGTCATCGCCAGCACCACGGCTACCCAGGTCGGGGACGGGTCGGGCGAGGAGGAGGCCGGGGTCGAGGCGTATGTGCAGGAGAGGGCCAACCGGTCGCTGCTGCTCTTCATGGGCGACTCGCTCACCGAATTGGGCGACAACAGCGACCAGGCCGGCTGGATCACTCTCATGCGGACCCAGTTCAGCCGCTCGGCCGACATCCTCTCGCGCGGCTACATTGGCTACAACTCCCGGTGCGTCAGCTACGTAGCTCAGTGTTTGGGGGTGTTAGCAACTAACAAACCATCTGTCGGTCTCCGCACTCGGTATACTGTAATAGATGGACGCTGGACTACGTGCTGCCGCTCGTGGAGCGAGACCTGGACAAGTTCCCAGCGCCGGCGCTCGTCACGATCTGGCTGGGCGCGAACGACGCCGTGATAGCAGACGGCAAGTCGTACCTACAGCACGTCCCGGTCGACGAGTACCGCGCCAACTTGCTGGCGATCGTCGAGCGGCTGCGCGCCAAGGCGCCAGCGGTTAACATCGTGCTCATCACGCCCCCGCCCGTGGACGACGCGCGCCGCCGCGCTCTGAACGACGGCAGCCTCGAGCGCTCCAACGAACAGGCAGGCGTCTACGCCGCAGCGTGCGTCGCGCTGGCTGAGCAGGCGAACGCGACGGCGCTGGACCTGTACTCGTACTTTAACGCGATGGGCGAGGACGAACGCAACGCTTGCTTGGTCGACGGGCTGCACCTGAACAGCAAGGGTAACCACCACATGCAGCAGCAGCTCGTGAAGACCATCACGGACGCGTTCCCGGACCTGGCGGCCGCGCTGGCCACGCCGCAGCTCCCCGAGTGGCGCGCGCTCCCCAACGTGTCGTCCTCGCGTCGGTGACGAATCCATGCGTTTATCGTGTTGATACAATTCCCAAGTGCCTCCTATCATATATTATGTCAGTACGTTTAACCTAATCTGTTGTTACACGTACTGATTTAGTAGCGAATTGATAACTGTTTTCAGGCGGCTTCATATGCAGCGCACACAATGCCGCGCAGCCGACCGCAAGTGCTCTTTCTGGGCGACTCGCTGACGGATCGCGGCGAGAACGGCGAGCAGCGGCTGGGTCTCGCGCATGCGCAACCGCAACCGCTACGTGCGCTCTCCAACCGCGGCTCTGCTGGCTACAACACCTAGTAGAATGTGGCCTGTTCCTTTTGACCCGATACTGTTGATGAGCACCTGTCGAGCCACTGACGCGAGGTGGCCGTCGTTATCTATGGGATATGTGTAGGCGGCTCCTGGAGAGCGCGAGCCCCGTCATCGAGCAGGAGATCCAGACGTGGCTGACGCCCGTGCTCATTGGCGCAGCACGTGCCCTTAGAGGACCGCCGCCACAACCTGAGCGAAGTCCTCCGCAAGCTGCCGCGGCGGCTCATCACGTCGACGCCCGTGGACGACGATAAGCGCCGCGCCAAAGCCAAGCGGACAGTCGCTGCCCAACGGCCGCTACGCCGAGGCGTGCTCGCAGGTCGGGGGCTCGACGTCTATTGTACACTGACTTGAAAAATTCAGACTGCAACATAACCAAAAATTCACGCGCAACCGTGTCAGCACATCCCCCAAGCTCACTTGGCGAGCGCGCCGGTGCAGTGTTATCACAGTGTCCGATTTCCCAAGGAACGAGCCAAGCGCGTCTACTAATACTATCTATGGGCGTGACGAGCGACGACAAGCGGGAGGGCCCTCGGCCCGTGCTGCTCTTCCTGGGCGACTCCATCACGCAGGACGGCACGGACGCCGAGCGCGGCGGCTGGATCTGCCGGCTGCAGCACCGGTACAACCGCTCGGCCGACGTCATGGCGAGGGGGCTGTGCGGCTACAACACGACCTGGGTGCTCGAGCGCGTGCTGCCGGGGCTCGCGCGCGAGCTCGAGGCGCGCCGCGACGCGCCGGGCGTGAACTCTCCGTCGCTGATCGCCGTGTGGCTCGGCACCAACGACGCGGCGCTGCTCTCGGGCGAGGAGTTCCGCCAGCACGTGCCGCTCGAGCGCTACCGAGAGAACATGCGCGCCATCGTCGCGCGGCTGCGCGAGGCGGCGCCCGAGGCCGAGCTGCTGCTCATCACCCCGGGCGCGGTGGACAACGCGGTGCGCGTGCGCAACGCCGGCGACGGCAAGCTCGACCGGTCGAACGAGGAGGCCGCCGTCTACGCGCGCGCCTGCGCCCAGGAAGCCGCGGCGCTGGGCGTCCTGAGCCTCGACATGCACGCCGAGTTCAACGCGCTGGGCGAGCGCGAGCGCGACGCCTGCCTCGCCGACGGCCTGCACTTTACCGTCAAGAGCAACGCCGTGGCGGCCGACGCGCTCGAGCGCAAGATCGCGGCGGAGCTCCCCGAGCTCGCCGCCGAGCTGACGCGCTGGGAGTTCCCCGACTTCCGGGAGCTCCTGGCCCCTTTGTAGCGCCAACGCGGCCGCCATCTTGGTAGCTACATGCAGTGCGGACTATTTTGGTTCCGGTATGTGTCGACCGGCACAAAATGTGTACTGTAGTAGTGTTGCCCATCTCGCACGATTGCCCACTTCAACATGTTCCAGAACGCGGTACAGTACTGTGTGGTGAGCGAGGAGTTCGAACACTGCAGCTGTTTCGCCAGTGAAGCTGCGATTAGGGAACACAGCAGTCCCTCCAACAAACCTCAGTTTCCCAGCCACTTGTATCGGCTTCTGACCTGCACAGTCTGTTTCGCGCACTATCCTCTGAAAGCGCTGTTGCCATCGCGCGAGGCTCGTCGAGATACTACAATTTAATGCGCAAACCGCCTGCCAAAACACCCTGGTGGCTCGAATACAGCTGGTGCAGTGCCCCGACAGGCTCAGGAAGCAACTAAGGCTCTTGGTCCAGCTCCAAGAGCGAGTCACAGAGTGCGCCGGCCATTCTCCGTGTTGCTCCCGAGTGCACTTTCGCATTCCCAGCCAACGCCCATCGCTTGTATAGTACTCGGCGCCCGAGCAAGCAGCAAGATGACAGCGACACCTGGTCCCCAGTACGAGCTCGTCTCGCTTCACGTGTCGCGTTCGGAGCACGTGTCGGACCCGACGTCGGCCGTCGTGAGCGGCGTGGACGACCAAGCGGACAAGGCGCTGGACGTGGAGGTCGAATGCGACGGCCAGCAACCGGCTTCGACGGCCGCAGCGCCTCCCACGGGGCAAAATACCAAGACGAAGCCTTCGGAGCGCGCTCCGACCGCGCGGATCGAGTTCCTGAACGGCCTGCGCGGCCTCGCGGCGCTGCTCGTGGTGCAGCAGCACGCCAACTACATGTACGACATCAACCTGGGGGCGTGCGCCGTCGACGTCTTCTTCGTGCTCTCGGCCTTCCTGCTCACCATGCTCTTCGAGCGCAAGGCGCGCCAGATGCTCGCGCAGCGCGCCAACGCCCGCCAGTGGGCCGTCATGCTGCTCGACTACTTCTCCAAGCGCTTCTTCCGCGTCTACCCGCTGTTCGCGGCCACGGCAGTCGTGCTTGACGCGCTCTCGCCGACGGACCGCGCGCGGTACTTCCTCGTCAAGGACCCGGAGCATTACGAGCTGCTCGAGGTGCTCACGTTCAAGTTCAAAGCGCGCTACCACGTCTTCTGGACGCTGCCCGTCGAGATCGGCTACTACTTTCTCATCCCCGTGTTCGTGTTCGTCATGGTCGCGCTGCGTCGCTGGTGGTGGACGCTCGCGGCGCCGCTGTACGTCTGGATCGTCCACGAGGGGCTCTACACGTTCCGCACGAGCCACTTCCCGCTCGCGCCGCACATCCCGACCTTCCTGGCCGGCTCGCTCGCCGCCTTCGTGTACGCGCGAGTCAACGACCGCATCAAGTCCCGAGGCGTCGAGCTCGCCACGTGGCAGCGGCTGATGGTGCGCGCGGTCGAAGCAGCCTTCTTGTGCCTTGTCTTGAGTATCGGGTTCAAAGGACTCTTCTTCCACTGGGTCCGAGGGAACCCCGTGCCTCAGTCGCAAGGGTTCCCGTTCGTGAGCGTCCCAGTGACGGTCGTCATGGTGATCGAGATGCTGCTGCCATCGGCGCTCTCGCGCATGCTCGAGTGGAACTTCCTCTGCTACGCCGGCAAGGTCAGCTTCTCCATGTACCTGCTGCACAGCTTCGTCATCTACAGCCCGGCCGTGTCGGCCGAGAAGACGCGGTACGACGTCTTCTTCGCGCAGTTCGGACTCATCTTCCTGCTCTCGACCGCGTCCTACTGGGTTGTCGAGTACCCGTCGCAGCTCATGGCGCAGCGCATCAGCAAGAAGCTCAACGCGTGGGACCGGTCGTGTGCTCACACGAGCGTCTCCGTCCGCCGCTGCTTCTCGCGGCGTTGGGGTTCGGTCGGGTCGCGGCGAGACGGCGACGTCCACGTCTAGGCCACGGCAGTGGCGGCTTTTGCGCACCACGATGCCTGTCGAGTACCAATTTGTATTGCACGCCAACGTTGTAACATCTTAGGGCTCTTGCCATTCATCTCATTGCTTGCTGTGACTAGTGACAGTAACTTCAACTGATGTCTTGTTCAAGTTGAAGTGGGTGACCAGGGTAACGAAATCAAGAGTAAATCACTACTGATTTAGCGCCGCCGCTGCCGCTCTTCGTCGTCAGTCCTGCTTGTCGGCGTTGGTGTGCCGCGCTTTCTCGCGCCACGTCTTGCGCATGAAGCGCAGCATGAGGTGCCAGTCGACAACCAGCAGGATGAGCACAACCAGCAGCGCCGGCGTCCACCGTAGCGCCATCAGAGCGCCGTTCAGCGCCGCCAGCAGCGCCAACTTCCACTGAAGCGGCAGCGAGCGCAAGTCGAGACCCCACCTGCAGTTGCCAGTGGCACGTCGTCGCGTGGCTGCAGTGCCGCTCAAAATGACAGCGTCAGCCGCCCCAAAGGAGACGACCGATTCGTCCTCCGAGATGCGCGGCAGCTCCTCGTCGCCGGTGGCATCTCCCTCCTCGTCCTCCGACGACTCTGACTCGTTGTCGTCGTCGGCCTTCGAGTCGTCGTCGTCGTCGTCGTCTTCATCTTCCTCCTCAACGAACGCTCGAGGAGCGGTCGTTGGTGCAGTGGCTCCTTCCCCACGCCCGTCCTCGCTCCTGTCGCCGCTGTCTCCCCGTTTCCGACGCCGCTTCTTCTCAACGCGCGCTTCTCGAGACAGCTGCGCTGCAAAGATAGCCGTGGAGATCGCGTGCTCCCACGCCGTGTGCTCTGCGGCGGACGCCGCACACATCTTCCAGCAGCGCGCGCGAGTGCGGACGATAAACATGAAGGGCGTGGGCGATAGGGAATCGAGCGCCATGCTGCTCGTGATGGCGAGCGACGCGTGCTTGTTGTTCAGGTTGAGCTTGGCCTGTGAGAGTCCGCGCTGGGCAGCCACCTCCGACTCGTAGTACCGCAGCAGGCACTTGCGCGTGTCCAGCACGAACCACTTGCGGTACCACTGGCGGCCGCGGAACTTGACGCTGCGCTCCACAATGAGCGACCCGGCCTTGACCTGCTCGTCCGTGGCGCGACTGCGCGTGGACCCATGCACGAACGGCTTGGTGATGAGCGAGATGGACGAGTTGACGATCCGCCGAGGGTACATGGAGTGGTTGCGTGTCTGGGCAATGTACCCCGAGCGTCGCCGGTCGCCGTCATCGTCTCGTGGCGACCCGCGATCTCTCCGATCCATAGCTGGCGCACTCCAGCTCCGGTCCGACGTGCCACTACTGCTCGCAGGGGACGACGGTGCGACAGAGAGCAACGGTGATACCACTGATGACGCCGGAGACGGGAGCGAGTCCGCAGCGCCAGCAGCTGAGGAAGCGGCCGCAGGCGTAGCGGCCGTCTTCTTTTCCACTTCTGCCCAGTAGACCAGCACCTTGGCCTTGCTCCACGTGTACGTGTTGTCCCAATCCAGCGTGCACGTCCCCGGCGAGGTGCAGCGGTAGAACCCTTTGATCGCCTTGGCCACGGACTCTTCGCGCGCGTACGGCTTGACGAGCTGGCCGTTGAACGACACACTGAAGCCGATGCGGTGCTTCTTGGTGACGAACTGCCAGGATGCCACGTCGCCGGCGCTCGGGAGCGGCAAGCTGAGCGAGAACGACTGACCCGCGCGCACCGTCACGCTCGTGCCGGGCAGGCCCTCGAGGATCTTGGACGGCACGTTGCCGCTGTCGTCCACGTCGCTGTCGTCCGACAGCTGTGTGTCCTCTAGGAACGCGCGCAGCAGCTTGGACGAGCGCACCTCCGGCACGCGCAGCAGCTGCGCCAGGTACTCGTTCAGTGCCTGCGACATTGATGGGAGGCCGACGACGTATTAGTGCTAGAGACGCCCTTCTTCACACACACAGACGCATCGCTTCCTCCCGTCCTACCTGGCGCTTCTGCTCAATGTACTCGTTGTCGTAGCGCTTCTTGCGCATGGTCGGCAGATCGCGCGGCAGGTTCGACTTGGGGTACATCTTGAGCATCTGCGCGCCCACAGTGCAGCAGGCGAGAGCCACGTACTCCCCTCAGTGCGGCTTCGACAAGGCGCTCGCCGGCAACAAGCACGCCGCCACCTCACCTGCGAGTGCAGCGCGCTGAACTGCTTGTACGTGCGGAAGACGCGGCGCGAGTGGTCCTCCGCCCCGTGCGCATCCTCACCGTCCTCGAAGCGGACGACGACCGTGAACAGCGCGAAGAAGGCGGCGCGGTCCGCCATGTACCGCAGCGGGTCCAGCGCCTTCTTCTTCTGGGGGGACGCGGCCTTCTGGATCGTGTGCCCCTCGATGTGGCACCCCGCGAGCGGCCGCTTGCTCAGCGCCCGCGCGACAGGAGCAGCCGCGGACCCACCCGGCGAGGCAGCGGCCGCCAGGGAGCCGGAGGGCGGCGCCGCCGCGCGAGGACCGCCGCCTCCTCGAGGGCCCGCGCACTCCTCCATGACGATGGGGCTGGTAAGAATAAGGCGCGAGCCGGAACCCCAGTTGCAGTGTGCGAAAGGAAGGATGCGTCAGGTGTAGCGCTCTACAACGCCTTGTGGAGCGCTCCAGAATAGATGTAGAGGCAAAAGCAACCTTTCTTTTCTTTTCACTTCAACCTAGCGAAGCCTGGACAAACCTACACAATCCGTATCAAATGATGCATTTGTTATGCGTTCATTTTACATCACTCCAAATCACCTGTTTAAACGAGTACGTAGAAACATCATTTCAGCCAATGGGCGTATCGAAAAGATACGTCACAAGGAGGGCAACTAGGTGCCGTCTCGCGCGCACCCGCTCCCACTGCAGAATTTGCGCGACAGGCCCCAAGTCGTCCTTTCTCCATACAAGAACCAGCGCACTCCGCCCAGTGCAACCAACGATGGCAGTTGAACGTATCCAGAGTGCGGAGGAGTTCCGCGCGGCGACGGCTGCCGCGCGCATGGCGGTCGTGTGCTTCTCGGCTCCCTGGTGCGGCGCCTGCAAGCTCGTGGCCCCGCAGATCGAGGCGCTCTCGCAAGAGTTGGGCGAGCTGGTGCGTGCGTGCTTTGATAGCTTACAGCCTGGTGGCAACACATCCTGACTGCTGTGCTACTGCTGTGCTACTGCTGTTGTTTGGTGGCGGCAGCGCTTCGTCGGGGTGAGTGCGGACAACATGGAGCCACTGATCGAAGAGCTTGAGGTCGCGAGCTTTCCGACCTTCCGCATATACAAGGATAGCAAGATGGTCAGCGAGTTCTCGAGCGCCAAGTTCGACAAGGTGGAGGAGTTTATCCGCTCCCACCTTACTGCGGAGTCCCCTGAGGCGGACGCCAAGGACGAGGGCGACGCGAGCGACGAGGTACCGATCGCCGACGCCGTGACGCCTCCCATGAGCCCTGTCGAGTCAGCTTGCGGGTCTGAAAAAGACCAGGAAGAGAGCGTACCTGCCAGCAACAAGCGGTCCGAGCGCGAGGAAACGGCAGAGGATGAGGTACACGCGCCGAGTCCGAAGAAGACGAAGACGGACCACGACGCAGCAGTCCAGGAGTCCAACGTCCCGGCTGCCGTCGCCACTGACGACAAGATGGCGGGCGAAGATACGGACGAGACGCTCGCGTCAATCGACACGGTGGCCACGATGTCTGAGGACGTCGAAATCCCCGAAGAGGACGAAGCGATGGCCGCAGCTGATGGCCAGGAGGCGAGCGTTGAGCAAGCCGAAGAGGAGGTGACCGCAACTGGAGCCGACGAGGAGATGGCCGACGTCGAAGTAACCGTGGCGTTTGCGTCGGGCGAGACGGCGGGCGCTTCTCCGACGGAGGTGGTGGCGGTGGAGTGCGTTGCTGAGTCAAAGGAGCACGCCGAGGCTGACTCTGTGGATACCACGGTCGATGTCGCTGAGAATGAGGCGGTCGTAATTGCCGCTAGTACCTCTGAAGAGACGCCAAAAGCTGCCACTGCAACGGATGGAGGCGAGGGGTTCCCGGAAGCGATCAACGCGGATACAATCGAAGCTTTGGGAGCAGCGTCCACAGACGCTGGCAATGGGGATGACGCGATGGAGGATACTGTCGCTGAGGCACCATCATCTTCTGCCGAAACAACCGAGAAGAGTCCCAGTGCAGCTGAAGAGTCTGCTGTCCAAGACATGAAGACCACGGAACTGTTTGTCTCCGAGGCTGTCAGGACTGAAGAAGCCACTGAGACGACAACAGCCGAGCACAACACTGAAGGTACGGAGCAGAGCGTCGCCCCCGACGCCGAAGCCACCAAGTCGGTCGACGATGGCAGTGCCGCAACTGAAGACAACGCGGTCGCTGCGTAGATGCCATCGGCTCGCTAGTCGACGTCCGACTTTCCATTGCTCCAAGAGCGCGTTGCGCGGTGGCTCGGGCGCCACGGTGACAGATGTCGCGTCTATTTTCACAACAAGTTGGTTCGCACTCGCCGCCGCGGCCCTACACCAGCCGCACCACCTCGACGACCGCGAACTTGCCCGTCTCTTTCCGCACGGCGGCGTCGAACTCCTGCTGGAGCTCAGCGGCGCTCTTGCCCGCGCCCAGCTTCTTCTCCGCAACGGTCGCCAGCACGCTGCGCTCCAGCGCCGCCATCTCCACGCCGCTGCCCTCAACCTGCGCCTTGAGCGCCTTCCGAATGAGCTTGGTCCACTTGACGGGCTTGCTGTCGTCTTCGCTCTTCTTGCTCTTCTTGCTCGCGCTCCCGTCCTCGCCCTTGCCCTCGTTCTCAGCCTTGCGCTTAAGCTTGAGATCGTCGCCGCTCTTGTCATCCGCCGCCGGGTTCTCGGCCTCGCTCGCGGCCTTAAAGTCGCGCTCCAAGATCTCCCACACGCGCTCGACCGTTGCGGCGTCCGCGGACGAGACGCTGTTGCGCATGAAGTTGACGAACTTGGCGCGCTTGCGCGGCACGTTGTCGTAGGCGGCCACGCGCGCGAGCACGCCCTGCAGCTTGGCGTCGGTAGCGCGCGCGCCCTGCACGACCGCCACCCAGCGCTCCTGCGCCGACAGCTTCTTGCCGGCGCCCGCCTTGGTCTTCTCGCGGTAGAGGCTGCCCTCGTACTTCTGCGCCTCGGACACGCAGCTCGTGTGGGCCGCGTAGTCGTTGCCCTCGAACACAACGCTGCAGTCCACGCAGCTCACGGCCCAGCAGTTGCGGCAGCGCGCCGCGTGCGCGTCCACCTTGTTCTTCTTGAGCGTCTCATTGCAGCCCTCGCACACGAAGAACACCATCGTCACGGAGGCTCCAGCGGCGGCGGTCAATTGGGAATCCGAATCCCAATATGATGGTGTGCCATTGGCCCGCCGCCAATCGACACATGAATTTATAGAGGTGGATAGAATCATCTTCATGTATTGTCAGAAACTATAAGAAATCACGGTACTTGAAGTGGTGCCACACCAGCGCGGAAATTCGGCGTATTTTTGGCGGGAACGCATTGTTGGAGCTCCATTCAGCCTGAAACCTTTCAGGCAACATGACGAAGGAGAGCAGCGACGACGCGGGCGTGAGAGCAGCCATGGGTCCGGAGAAAAAGCAGGCGACAGCGCAGGCGGCTGGCGCGGTGACGGTAACTGCGGCCGACCGCGCAGTGGAGCCGGACGCGGACAACAAGGACGGTGAGGGCGAAGAGGACACGGTGCTGCTGTCCGAGGTGCTGCAGCACAACGCCATGATGAGCGAAGCCGCGGACGCCGTGCTGGGCGACTGCAGCGACACCAACTGCAGCTACCCCATGGGCTACATGCGCCAGGTGCCGGCCTCCCGATTCGACGCGGCCAGTATCCCGCCCACCTGCGCTAATGACCTTTATCCACTGGCGCCTTAGGCGATATACGCGTGCCTGACGTGTACGCCGGACGCCGAGGCCAAGCCCGAGACGCGCGCGGGCATCTGCCTGGTTCGTAAACCGCTTCCGTCGTATCAATAGCCCCAAGACGCGGTGGAGCTGATACCCTCAGTGTCGTTGTCGCCGCAGGCCTGCAGCTACAACTGCCACGAGGGTCACGACCTCGTCGAGCTGTACACCAAGCGCGCGTTCCGCTGCGACTGCGGCAACAGCAAGTTCCCATCGGGTGCGTCGCTGGCAACATGGAGGCAATGAGTATGACCCGGTACCTACAGCCTCTAACCCTCACACGGTGGGTCGCCAGGTAACCCGTGCAAGCTCGAGGCGGACAAGGCGCGCGAGAATGAGCGCAATACCTACTCGCAGAACTTCTGGGGCAAGTACTGCACGTGCCACCGGCCGTACCCGGACCCGGAGCGCACGACGGAGGAGGTCATGGTGCAGTGCGTCGTCTGCGAGGACTGGCTCCACGACGAGCACATTTTGCCGCCGACGGAGTTGGCGCCGGCGTCGGGGACCGAGGAGGCCCAGGAAGCCCCTGCCGGGGCCAGCAGCGGCATCCCCGAGCAGTTTGACGAGCTCGTCTGCCTCGAGTGCATGCGCAAGCACCCGTTCCTCATGGCGTACACTGTGGACGACCCTGAAGCTGACGAGGCGGAGGAGGAGGAGGGGGAGGAGGAACCGACTGCCGGTACGACCGCCGACGACGCCACCGACACAAGCGACGCGTCTCCCGCTGAGTGCACGCTCAAGCCGCTGCTGCGGCTGCTGATGCAGCGAGCGGCTGGCTCGTCGAGCGACTCACGTGCAGAGCACGACGTCAGTGCCGACAGCGTCCCCGCGAGCCTGGCGCGCCCGGCGTTCTGGCCGGCCGAGTGGCGCGAGCGCCTCTGCCAGTGCGCGGCGTGCGTGTCGCTGCTCGAGCGCCACGGCCTCGCCTTCCTCGCAGACGCGCACGACTCGCTGCACGCGTACGAGAGAAACGCGCGCGCCAAGGCGGCCGAGGACGAGGAGCGCGCCGCGAGCGCCCTGACGCAGGCGCTGAGCCACGAGCAGAAGGTCGAGATGGGCATGGCGTACCACCACATGAAGAGCAACCTGCAGCAGTTCCTCGGGGGCTTCGCGGCCAGCGGCAAGACGCTGCGCACCGAGGACGTCCAGAGCTTCTTCCACGGACTCAAGCAGTCCTACAAGCGCCAGAAGACGGGCGTGGACCGAGTCTGAGTGTGTAAGAGAGAGAGAGAGAGAGCTTCACTAGTGACGGCTAGGCCAGGGCTTCCGACCCCTGGCTGCTGGTTGGTATATTTGATACTTGATACGACTCACGACTCGTGCATCACGAGCGGAACTTGCTCAGGTACTCGAACACCTTAGCCGAGAGCGTGGGCGGCGCCTCGAGCGGCTCGCCCGGGGTCGCCGTCTCGATCTTGGCCGCGAGGCGCGAGCCCTGGTCGATGGCGCGCTTGGCGTCCAGCTCGCCGGCCTCATCGGCGCCTCCGATGCGGAACACGGTCACGCCCTGCGCCTTGAGCGGCTCCTCGAGCTCCCGCAGCGGCACCTGGCCGGCGCAGACGACCACGGTGTCCACCGCGAGCACGTGCTTGCCGC
Source organism: Phytopythium mirpurense (assembly GCA_023338055.1). Taxonomy (NCBI): domain Eukaryota; phylum Oomycota; class Peronosporomycetes; order Pythiales; family Pythiaceae; genus Phytopythium; species Phytopythium mirpurense. Next base: position 2,787 of record JAADXZ010000420.1, on the reverse strand, counting down.
CCTTCTTGTCCGTGTAGTGCAGCCCCTCGTCGTCGACCTTGTCGTAGCTGACGCCGCCAATCATGTGCACGTCGCGGTTCTTGAGCGACGCGCGGTGGATCCAGCCCGTCGTCTTGCCCAGGTCCTTGCCGTGCTTGGTCGTCTTGCGCTGGAGGAGGAACACCTCCCGCGCGGGCGCGGGCACGGCCGGCTTGACGCCGGCGACGCCGCCGCGCACCGAGTTGGTCGTGTCAATGCCCCACTCGGCGGCGAACAGACCCACGTCGAGGCTCGCCGACTTGCCCGAGTGCGTCAGGAACTCGGCGACGTCGAAGCCGATGCCGCCGGCGCCAATCACGGCGACGCGCTGGCCCACGGGCGCCTTGTTCTTGAGCACGTCAATGTAGCTCAGCACCTTGGGGTGGTCCGCGCCCGGGATCTTCAAGGCGCGTGGCACTACTCCCGTCGCGATCACCACCTTGTCGAAGCCGGCCGCCGCAAGCTCATCCGCAGAGACGCGCTGGCCGAGCTTCACGCTCACGTTCGTCAGCTTGAGCTGCTTCTCAAAGTACCGGAGCGTTTCGTAGAACTCCTCCTTGCCCGGGACCAGCTTGGCCATGTTGAACTGCCCGCCAATGGCGTCCGCCTGGTCGAACAGCGTCACCTCGTGCCCGCGCTTGGCCGCGGTGGTCGAGCACGCAAGGCCGGCAGGGCCAGCGCCAATGACGGCGATGCGCTGAGGCGCTGCACAGGAGGGAGAGAGGCGCAGAGGTGAGCCCAATGCGCGCACGACGTCACGGGTTTCAGGCGTCTACAATGGCGCCACCACGTACTCTCGGTGGCCGTGTAGTTGAGCTCGGTCTCGTGTCCCGAGCGCGGGTTGACGAGGCAGCTCGCCGTGATGCCCTTGAAGGTGTGGTCCAAGCACGCCTGGTTGCACCCGATGCACGTGTTGATCTCGTCCTCGCGGCCCTCCTTGGCCTTGAGCACGATCTCCGGGTCGGCTAGGAACGGCCGCGCCATCGACACCATGTCTACCAGCAGGCGAAAGTGAAAAACCACACCACATCACAGAGAGAGAGAGAGAGAGAGAGAGAGAGAGCAGGTCAGCACTGCGTGAGTGATTGGCTACGGCACCCGTCGATGCCATCGATGCTCCGTTGCGGGTCGTACCCGCGTGTCCGTCCGCAATGATGCGGTCGCCAACGTCCGGCGCGTTGATGCGGTTGGTCGTGACGAGCGGGATGCCGACCTCGCCCATGAGCTTCTTGGTGACCCACGAGAAGCCTCCGCGCGGCACGCTGGTGGCGATCGTCGGGATGCGCGCCTCGTGCCAGCCGATGCCCGTGTTGATGATTGTGGCGCCCGCGTGCTCGATCTCCTTGGCGAGCGCCACGACCTCCTCCCACGAGCTGCCCTTCTCGACCAGGTCGAGCATCGACAGCCGGAAGATGATGATGAAGTCCGGCCCGACCGCTCGGCGCACGCTGTGCACGATCTCCACGGGGAAGCGGATGCGGTTCTCGTACGGGCCGCCCCACCGGTCCGTGCGCTTGTTCGTATGCTCCACAATGAACTGTATCGAGTAGCAAGGGATACGACGCACGCCAGGAGCGTCCGTGAGCACGAGGATCGAGGCGTCTAGGTGACTGCAGAGGACCGACCGCACGCACCTGGTTGATCAGGTACCCCTCCGATCCCATGATCTCGACCCCGTCGTAGCCGGCCTCCCGCGCGTTGGCGGCGCACTGCGCGTAGTCGCGGATCGTGCGCTCGACGCCGCTGGCCGAGAGCGCCTTGGGCGTGAACCAGCCGATGGGCGCCTTGATGGGCGACGGCGCCACGTTGAACGGGTGGTAGCCGTAGCGGCCGCTGTGCAGGATCTGCATGGCGATCTTGCCGCCGTTGTCGTGCACGGCGCGCGTCACCTCCTGGTGCGCGCGCACCTCGCCCTTGGTCGTCAGCTTGGCGGCCAGCGGGCTCACGCGCCCCGCGCGGTTCGGCGCGATGCCGCCCGTGACGATCAGGCCCACGTCGCCCTTGGCGCTGCTCGCGTAGACGTTGGCAGTGCGTTCGTCAGCGCGGCGTCCGCATGCGCAGGAGCACCAGAAAAGGGGAGGTAGAAAAGTCCTTAAATAGGGACGCACCGCTCGGCGAAGAAGGCCGCGAGCCGCGACAGGTGCTTGCCCTCCTCCAGCCCCGTGTGCATGGAGCCCATGAGCACGCGGTTCTTGAGCTGCGTGAAGCCCAGGTCCAGCGGCTGCAGCAGGTGCGGGTACTTGCTCATGGCGGCGGCGGCGGCGGAGGAGGAGGAGGAGGAGGAGGAGGAGGAGTTAGCTGCCTACGGTGGCTCTCTTCAAGCGGCACGCGTGCCGATGTTGGCGCAAGTTGAACTGTGTGAATTGGGTGAGCTGTTCAAGCAGTGACGGACCGCCGGATCCTCGAGCGAGACTTGGGAATTGTATGGAGCATACAACTTCCAAGACGCCAAACGTTGGGTTCAACCTGTAAATTCGACGTGATGGACCCGCGGAACGGACGTGTATGTATACTTTATCGCGAGCGCGTATTGTTTCGTCAACGTATACTTATCTCACCAAAGTTGTCAGGGTCACTCCTATTTAAAATCGTAAAGTATCCAAAAAAATATCTCCGTATTAATGCAAACTACCGTATAATGTTAGTCCTAACGGTCAGCCCATGATCAAGTAGGGTTTCGGCTAAGCAAGACTAGTCAAAGAAAGAGTCAAATCCAACGCATCATTTTAAATAAATAACTAAATTTTATTTTGCCGCTATTCGCGAATT
>JAADXZ010000419.1:0-22489 GCA_023338055.1 Phytopythium mirpurense | reverse complement strand
CCGCTCGGCCCACCTGCCACAGTCGACGACCGACGCGTCACTGTTCGTACAGCGCGCTACCGTGGAGACTCAGCGCACGAGTCTATTAGGCCAACGCAGTTTGACGCCGCCGCCGGCGCTGCTCGCGCTCGCAAGTGCGTGCGAGATCCTCGCGGTCGCGCCCCGGAAGCAGCGCTGGCGCTGCGACTGCAGCTACGAGACCGCCCGGCTGCTCGGCCTCGTGGCCCCGGACGCCGCCGATCTGCGCCGCCTCGCGGGCGTCGCCGCCGTCGCCCCGCGCGCCCACCACGAATGACACGAGTGGCGCTTTCTACCGTGGTTTTTCTACCGATCCGTGGTTTTTCTACCGATCCGTCCCAACGGCAGCATGTGAGTCACTTCAACGGTGGCACTTCAACAACAAACCCGGACCGGGTCGGATCTCAGTTGACGCATCAAAACCCACCCACCCACCCACGTTTCACCTGCGGTTCGGGCCACCACCCACTCGGATGGCCAGCCCTCGCCGGTCGCCATACATTTTCCCCGTATACTGTCCCGCGCCAGAACTTTCCCCGGATTGAACCGGTCAACGTTGACCGCCGGACGCTCGCCCCGCCCCCGGACCATGGACGCGGACGCGCTCATGCCGGTCCCGGTCCCACTCGGACCGACGTCGCCGCCGCCCTCCCCCGCGGCCGCTCCTCCCCACTCTCCGCCTCCGTCCGCCGAGGACGTGGCCGAGGACGTGGCCGAGGACGTGGCCGAGGACGTGGCCGCCGCTGTGGCCGCCGCCGTCGCGGACGCGCGCCACGACGACGTGCCGGACGTGCTCAACGCGGCCGCCGACAGCAGCGAGGACAATGGCGCGCCGGCCCCGGACGCGTCCGCCCGCGACGCCGCCGACGATCCCGACGCGGCCGCCCGCGACGCCCACCGAGCTGCGGACGCGGACGCGGACGCGGGTGCGGACGCGGACGCGCCAGCCACGGGCGCCCCCTCGGCGTCCACGGGGGCGTCCACGGGGGCGTCCACTGGGGCGGGCCGGCGGCGCGCGGAGCGGTCGGGCCGCGCGGGCGACAAGGGCGAGCCGTCCATGGCGCTGCCGTCCTTCATCTGGGACTACTTCGTCAAGGACGCGAGCGGCAAGTTCGTCGTGTGCACGCTCTGCCCGGAGCAGGCCACGCGCTTCGCCTACTCGGGCGGCACGAGCACCATGAACCGCCACCTGCGCAAGAAGCACCACAAGTACGCGCCGGGCAAGAGCGCGGCCGACTACGAGTTCCCGCGCAAGCACCGCCAGCACGCGCCCCAGCAGCAGCAGCCGCCGCCGCCGCCGCACCCGCCGGCCCTCCTCCACCACCACCACCACGTGGCGGCGCCCGTCGTGGCGCTCGCCGGCGGCGCGCACCAGCACGCGGGGCTGCTCCACGCGAGCGTCAGCGGCTTCCTGCCGCCCGACGAGGCCGGCCGCCAGCGCCAGCAGGTGCTCGAGCTGCGCACCTCGCGGCGCAAGGCGGGCGCGGCCGCAGCCGCCAGCCTCCTGGCCACGCCCTCCTCGGCGCCCTCCTCGGCGCCCTCCAAGCGCCGGAAGCTGCTCTCGGGCGCCGCGGGGCTGCTCGACACGCCCGCGGCCGCCGTCGGGGACGGCGAGTTCGACCCCTCGGCGTTCGTGAGCCTCCCGGGGCCCGGCGGCGGCGGCGGTACCGGCGGCCCGCTCGCCTTCCCGGCCGCGTTTGAGCTCGGCGACGCGGCCATGGAGCTCGGGCTCGAGCAGCGCTTCTTCGACTACTCGACCATCCTGGGCAGCGCCATGACGCCCGCCGCGTCGTCGGCCGGCGCCACCAGCAGCAGCCGCCGCAGCAGCAGCTACTCGAGCGCTGCCGTCGCCGCCGCCGCCGCCGCGTCTTCAAGCGCCTCCTTTGGCTTTAGCAGCATGAACCTCAACACGAGCATGATGATGCTCGGCGGCGGCGGCGGCGGCCTGGGCGCGGGCGCCGCCTCGAGCAGCCAGAAGCTGCTGACCCACCGACTGCTCAAGTACCTGATCGCGCAGTTCGAGCCGCTGGACGTGTCGCACATGGGCAGCGAGCTGCACCTGCTGCTGCACGGCAACCACGAGTACTACCCGAGCGTCGGGCTGAGCTACCCGGCGCTGCCGACCGAGGACGCCGTCAAGCGCGCGCTCGCCAACCTGTACTACTCGCAGCGCGAGATGCTCAAGGACGTGCTGGCCGAGGTGGACGTACTCTCGCTGTCGCTCGACAACTGGACGTCCGTCTTCGGGCAGAACGTGCTGACGGTCAGCGGCCACTGGATCTCGCCCGGCTTCAGCCGCCGCGACTGCGTGCTCGAGGTGTACGTGCTGCCGCTGGACGAGAGCGTCAACACGATCGCGCTGCTGCGCGACGTGATGGACAAGTGGGACATCCCCGCGGCCAAGGTGGCGGCGCTGACCATGGTCACGGACGGCGCGCTGCAGTCGCAGATCCACGACGAGTTCCCCGCGCTCGCGGTCGTCGACTGCCTGGTGCACGCGCTCGACGCAGCCGTCACCGCGGGGCTGCAGAAGTGCGCGCCGCTCATCCGCCGCTGCCGCAACTACGTGTCCTACTTCATCCAGAACCCGTCCGAGTACCAGATTTTCCTGTCGCTGCAGCGCAGAATGGCCGAGGTGCCGTCCGCCGCCGCGGCGGACGCTGCGACGACTGCGACAAAATCCGCGCCGACCGGCGACGGCGTCAACGGCAGTGAAGGCGTCTCGGAAGGCGGCAGCGACAGCAACAGCGACGCTGGCGGCGCCGACAATGAGGCGCCGACCAGCAACAAGGGAGATGACGCGGACGGCGAGCGCGCGGACGGCGACGGCGGCGGCAGCGGCGCCAACGCCGCCAGCGAGCCGACCAACGGGAGCGGTGGCGGTGGGGCCGCTGCCGCCGCGGGATGGAGCGCGGCGCCGGTGCAGCCGCTGCCGGTCGTGTGCGACTTTGAGGACCGGTGGAACTCGACGATCGCCATGATCTGCCGCATCGTGGAGCTGGAGCCCATGCTGCTGCGCTACAAGACGGGTCTCGAGTCGGACACGAGCGCGGCGCGGCGGCCGATGCAGCTGCGCTTCGTGTGCTGCGAGCTGTCGCGCGACGAGTGGGCGACGCTCAAGCAGCTCGCGCGGCTGCTCGAGCCCGTCGAGGGCGTCGTGCAGGTGTCGCAGCTCGACTTCCCCGCGCTCTCGATCGTCGCGCCCGTGCTGCACAGCCTGCGCAAGCACCTCGGGGACGCCGCGCAGTGGATCGACAACTCGGTCGTGGCCGCCGTGCGCAACGCCGTCGCCGCCAACCTCAAGCTCGAGCTGTGCTCCTCGGGCGCGCACGCGCCGGCCTCGGCGCACATGGCGTGTCTGCTGGACCCGCGCTTCAAGGCGCTGCCGTTCCTGCCGGCGGGCGAGCGCGACCGGCTCGCCGAGCTGCTGCTGCTGCTGCACGGCGAGCTCGTGGGCGACGCGCCGGCCGCCAGCAGCGGCGACCACAAGGGCGCCGTCGACGACGAGGACGCCAAGAAGCTGGCGAGCGCGAGGGACGACGGGGGCTCCGGCGACGCGGACAAAGCGGCCAGCGCAGCCACCGTGTCGGGCTCGACCGCGCGGCCGGCGGAGGGCCCCACGGTGCCCTCGACCGCTGCGGCTCTGCGGCCGACGTCGACGCCGACGCTGCTGCACGAGTTCTTCCCGCTGGAGGACCCGCCGGCGTCGGACCGGGAGGCGCTGCGCGCGCAGACGCAGCTGTTCCTGGACACGCCGTCGCTGCCGGCGGCCAACGAGGGCGAGAGCGACCCGCTCGCGTGGTGGGGCCGTCACCGCCGCGCGTTCCCGCTGCTCGCGCGGCTGGCCAAGCGGTACCTGTGCATGAGCGCCGTGTCCGTGTCCTTCCGCGAGGCGTTCACCAACGTGGGGCAGCTCATGCGCGAGAAGAAGGCGCGCCTGGACATCGAGGTGGCCGCGCAGGTGCTCTTCTGCCGCAGCGTCTCGCGCATCCCCGAGATGGAGCGCATGAACGTGTAGGGCGGACGTGGAGCGGCCAAGAGCAACGGACACGGAGGAGGTAGGGGCTGCCTGTATAGACCGACAGCGCAGTGGAAGCAGTGGGGCGTGGCCCACAGTGTAATTATGGGAGGACGCGCTCAAGTTGAAGTTGAAGGGAGTGGCTACAGAATGAAACTACAGGGTACTGTACCGCATCGGTAGAGTTTACTATGACCTGGATGGATACGACTTGAAGAGGGAACCGTGAAGCCTGGAGAAACACACGAACACGATAAATGAGCGTCGCATCTGAAAGATCTGCCTGGCGCAACTCTGAATCACAGACTCTGATTCACACTCGGATACACTGGAAATACCTACAGTACTGATCCGAGGCTGCTTCGCATTCTACAGCTGTTTCGTCTTATTCTTCGAGTTTAGACGCCGTTTCGCGCGGAATGAGACCGTCCACCTGTTTCAGTACTTGAAGTTTGTCCACGTGAAAAGATCGAACGAAATGCGACAACCAAACGAGAGGAGTGACGTGCTTGCGATCTTAGTCTGTCGCCGGCCGCCAGCGAGCGGCTCACAAGGCGCGGATCGCCATACTGTACGGCTCAGTGCAAGTCTGAGACCGCGGTGAGTCCTGGAGCATAGAGTAGGGCGCTTCTGTTCAGCACTCTTCTATGTGGGGCTCCGCTCCGGAGCCGGTCCGTCCGGAGCAGAAAGCGACGCCTGTGTTCCTTCTCTTCGGACTGTACTGTACATTCCTTGCAGGCGACGGACGGACGGACGGACGGACGAACGGAAGGCGTGTGCGTGTGTGTGTGTGATGGATGTATAAGGTGTTGTTACAGTCGAGTGGTTGGTTTAAACACGGAGGCACGCAGCCTGGCAGCGGTGACCGCCAGCTCTACAGTCAAGGGCGACGCAGCCCAACGATATAATACACGCCCTACACTGCCAGCATAGGGGAGGATAAAGGAGGGGGGGGGCGAGTCGCCACCGAAGCGAGCGACTGCTTACTCGCGGGGGTTCTCGTTCTCGGCCATGCAGTCGATCGGCAGGCGCGCGAAGGCCCGCCCGGCGGCCGTGAGGCTCGCGGCCGGCTCTCTGCGGCCGAGCATGGTCATGGCCGTGGCTGCCGACACGACCGACAGGTTGCGCTTGGCCTGCGCGCGGGCGCGGGCGCGTTCCTCGCGGATCTGGCGCGCCTGCTCGCGCGAGATGGCGCGCCACCGGCCGCCGTCCATGGCCGCGGGCGACTCGCCGCCGCTGCTGGCGCTGCTCGAGGAGGGGCCCGGCGACGACGAGGACGCGGCCGCCGGCAGCTTCTTGGCCTTGAGCAGGCGGTAGGGCCAAACGATGCCGAGCCGGCGGCAGTTGCGCTTGATGGTGACGGTGGCCACGCCGAGCCGCGCGGCGGCCTCGCGCTGCGACATGTGGAAGTACTTGGCCATCTCCTCGGTCGAAAAGTCGAACACGACGCGGGACTTGCGCGTCTTCTTGGCGGCGGCCACGGGCGACTGCGCGGGCGAGACGGAGGGTGGGGTCGAGGGCGCCCACTTGGGCTGGTGGGGCAACCGGTAGGTCGGCGCGAGCCCCGACAGCTGCAGCGGACGCAGCGCGCCGCCGTTCATGGGCGAGAAGGTGGCCGCGTAGGACGGGAGCACGGTCGAGCTCATGGCGTTCATGGGTAGTTGCTCTGTGCGTGTGGGAGTGGTGGTGGGGGGGGTGGAAGTGGAAGTGGGGGGAGTACTGATTGGGCGTCCGTGTCCGGCAGGGAGCAAGTTGCAGAGTGAGCTGGAGGGCCGAGGGGGGTTGGTTTTCGTCGGGCCCGGATCCGCTCGCCTCGTTTGCGGAGAGGGCGGGCGGGCGGCCCCTCCCCACCGGTCCCCACCGCAGAGTGAAACGGCGTCTTTCCGTTTCCGGGCGCTATACATTCGCGCACTGTTCCTCGGGCCGAAAGAAGTGGCAAGCAAGTGTCAAGCGCGGAAGGCGGAGATGCGGGCCGTGGCGAGTGGAGCGGCCGCGTTTGGCCAAAAGGCTGGGAGGGAGGGCGCGTGTAGTGTGCAACCTACCGCCCCGGCGCTGCTTTTTTCTCCGGACGCATGGCGGACCCTGATTCGGTCCACGAACCAATCACGCGCCCGCAAAAGCGTCGAAATGCCCGCCGCCGCACTAAGAATCGCGTCGTTCAGTTGTCGCCAGACACCCACTGTAACCGCGGCAGTAAGTGCAGTACGGTCCGGCGCGCGCGTCTTATTCCGCCACGCACGGTGTCGAGCTCTGGGCCCACCGCCACACCCAAACAGAAACCAGAGACAGTGGAGCCCGAGAGGGGGCCGACCCAGAGAGGCCGGAGCGGAGCTGAACCGAATTGTCTGGCGACAAACGCAGTTGAAGCCAATGGATTGTGTCAGTTTACGCTAAAAAAATAAAAACAAACGATACCTTTCTGCTTCGATACAGTTTTCAAGAGGAGAAAGAGACCATTTTCGGTTGTTCGCATTGAACATCACTCTTGTTTCGCCACAAATCACTGGGTGAATGTATGTGATAGGAGCTTTCTGGTTGTTTTCTGCACAATTGACCCAAATCAGTCCCTCCTCAGTGAGCCAATCAGAGCCCGTAACTAAACATCTAATATCCAATCAGCGCGCGGCATCCAAGCGGAGACCGTCGCGGCAACGCGTTCCATCGGTTTCGAGCGATCTTAGGCGCGTGGGGCCGGACCCCGCCGACAAACCGCGGCAGTATACAGTACAGTAATTGCCCACAAAAGCACGGCAGCGTGAAACGAAAGGAGCCCATGGCTCTTGCGCACCGAGCGCGCCGCCCACTACTGGCTATCGGTGCTGTTCAGTACTGCTTCAACCATCCAGCGCGCCGGGTAGGGCAATTCGACGCGTCCCTGCCTGTCGTCGAAGCTGCCACCGTGTGCTCGCCACGATATCTACCGGTATATAGCGGACGTGGTGGAATTTATGGGCCTCCGCAACTCAGAAAGCAAGGAAAATCGAAATTCACGGCGTGCGTTTGTTTGTGGCTTATGGGCGCCGCTGCCGGCGACAGGCCCTTCCGCCCTCCCTGACTCCCTGGCGCCCTACTGCTTCGGCATGAGTCGTGACGTCTGCTGACAGCCGCCGTCATCTGGATCGGGGCGGGCGGGCCCCAGCCCGATCTGGCTGAGTTGGCAGTTGTCCCAAATCAGCGGCGTGCTGTAGAACTGTAGTTATTTTTTTCTCCTCGCGACCCGCGTTCCGCTCGTGTTCGCTGCATGCGCTTGGCCCGGGTGAAAACGTCGAAATGCGCCCTAAAAATGGCGATCCAGCTTGGATTCCCCCAAGCCACTTCAAGGTCAGCAATGGGGTTTGCGTTCACTTCAACAAAGTATGGATGAAGGATGCCACTACTAGTCCACTGGGTGCAACGGTCCTTTATGGCTTATTATAGCGTCGCAGACTGCACGCACGCACGCTGATTTTCTTCCGGCCTCGGGTCGCCCAGCGTGTGTGTAGGTATCTGTAAGTAGATCGGGTTGTACCTTGCCGCGCGCAGCATGGGTAAATTTCCACCTGGAGTTGTTGCAGATGCATCACAGAGGGCTCCATTTGATGACAGTGCATTGCCATCAACGATGCCCCGAAACAAATTACAGCCCGGGTCTGTCGTCTGGTGGTCTGCACAGAGGGAGGCGGCGGTCGCATTCGCCTGTCCATCCATGCCTACTCGTCCGCAGAAAAACACAGAGATCCATCACGGAAATCGCCTCGGGTAGCGCATCCACGGTCGCCAGCGGCTGTCCCTAGTGTCAATCGCCAAGCTGTCATAGCGGGATACAGCCAGGTTCATGACCACACTCGCCCATAGAGACTGACAAGGTGTTGACACTCTAAAAGAACCGGCACCACCGGAGCGTTTCGAAACAGGTCGTAAAAAAACGTCATAATTCCACCCCGAATAAGAGTGGTCAGCACAGGTAGAGTGCAACCGCCTCCGGAGCTCGCATCTCTGCCGTCCAGAAGACCATCCATCCGCACCACAAGCGGTTCAGCGGCGGCCCGGCTCCTTGCACGGTAGGGCCCTACCGCGACTGAGAGAGAAGGAGTGACTGCCGTAGTTCTCCGGCGGCGACGTGGCGGCCGGGGCCAATGGGGTCGCTCGTATCCCCGCCCCCAGCGTGACGACGCGCCCGTCGCGCATGCGGAGAACGCGCCCGCAGTCGTCCGCTTTTCCAGCTGGCGCGCAGGACGAGTGGCGGAGCGGCGCCCTCTGAAGCGTCAATGGCGAGTGGGTGGACCGCTCCGGCCACCCAAAGATTCAGGGACAGAGTGACCGTGGGTCGATCCTGAAAGGATCAAGTGGTGACCATCACTCTTGGAGACAAAGTTGAAGTGTAGATTCAGCCATCTGTTCGATGCGGTCTTTTACTTTCCGCGTTTACAGTAAACTCTCCTGGGTAAATTGGTTTCCATTAACTTAGTACAGTAAACTCTCCTGGGAAATTTTGGCGCCAAAGCCATTGAGTTGGCGCGCCAAAAGTATCATCCGCATCACCAACAAACAGTCCTTTGACCTACTTGTAGTATGAGCGTCCGGCAGAGCAAGCGGCTCAAGGCGTCGACGTCCGCGGCGGTGGCGACGGCCTCCGCGCCGCTGTCGACGCGCGCAGGCGGCCGTAAGACGCGCGCCAAAGCTCCGGACGCGGCGGTGGCTGTAGAGGTCGCCGCGGAGGTCTCGGAGACCGTCACGACGTCCAGCAAGGCGGCCAAGACGGAGGAGGCCAAGGACGCGTGGGGCGCGCTGTTCGCGTCGCAGAAGGCACGCGGGAAGGCCAAGGCGAGCCTCTTGGCGCGCCCGAGACGCGCGGACGGGGTCCCGGCCGAGCTGCAGGCGCGCATCGACGCCTTCCCGCGCTTCGAGGGCGTCTCGCGGCGCGAGGGCGGCAGCAGCGGCGTCAAGATCGTCGCGTGGAACGTCAACGGGCTGCGCGCGGTGCTCAAGCGCGACGAGAGCGTGCACCTGCGCGCGTACGTGGCGCAGGAGGACCCGGACGTGCTGTGTTTGAGCGAGACCAAGATCGGCGGCGCCGAGCTGGCGCAGCTCGACGACTTTTTGCCGCAGTACGCGCACCAGTACTGGGCGTGCGCGACCAAGAAGGGCTACGCGGGCACGGCCATCCTGAGCAAGACGGCGCCGCTGCGCGTCAAGGAGTCCATCGTCGTGGGCGCCCACACGCCCAAGGCCGCCGCCAGCAAGGCGGCGACTGCCAAGGCGACTGCCAGCAAGGCGACTGCCAGCAAGGCGACTGCCAGCAAGGCGACTGCCAGCAAGGCGACTGCCAGCAAGGTGACTGCCAGCAAGGTGACTGCCAGCAAAGCGACTGCCGAGGCCAATGGAGACGCCTCGTCGCACGAGGAGGACCAGGAGGGCCGCTTCCTGGCCGCCGAGTTCGCAGACTTCTGGCTCGTGCACACGTACGTGCCCAACGCGGGCGGCGTGCTCGAGCGGCTCGACTACCGCACGACGCAGTGGGACCGCGCCGTGGAGCGCGAGCTGTGCGCGCTCGAGCGCGACGGCGGCAAGCCCGTCGTCTGGTGCGGCGACCTCAACGTGGCGCACGAGGAGATCGACATCCACGACCCCAAGGGCAACCGCAACAAGAGCGCCGGCTTCACGGACCAGGAGCGCGAGAGCTTCAGCCGCATCCTCGCCGCGCGCTCGGGCGCCGCCGGGCTTGGCACCGGCTTCGTCGACACGTTCCGCGCACTGCACCCGGCGGAGCAGCAGTTCTCCTACTTTTCGTACCGCTTCAACGCGCGCGCGCGCAACAAGGGCTGGCGGCTCGACTACTTTGTCGCGTCGCGCGCGCTGCTGCCTCGCGTGGTGCGTACCGTATCGGATCGTGCTCTGGGCGGAGAGAGAGGGCGGGCGAGGGCAGGCACCGAACAGCTGAGACTGACGGACGGACTCACGATCAATTGTTGCAACGCACCTCATGCAGACAGCGGCCTACATCCGCGGGAGCGTCGTCGGCAGCGACCACGTGCCCATCGGGCTCGAGCTCGCGGACGTCGCGTGCTAGCGCTCGACCGGCGCAATGGATAACGCGCGAGCGTCAACTCGACACAACGCATCACGCCCGCGTCTTGCCTCTGACTCACTCACTCCGCACCCCACGCGCCCCTCGACGCTCGCTCAGGCCACGCCGGGCAGCCTGGGCGGGAAGGGCAGCGGCTGGCTCTCGCCCCCGCTGTCGCTGCCGCTGTCGCTGTCCATCTGGCTCGGGGACAGCCGCTTGTCGCCGGCCTCGATCTCGAACTCGGCCAGGTTGGTCGCGTTGACGGCGTAGGCCTTCATGGGGCTGTCCCAGCCCCAGGGATCGCGCCGTGGGAACCGCAGGTGCGCGTTCTCCAGCCCCTTGTGGATGAGCTCGTAGAGCCGCAGGCGACGCGGCGACAGCGCGAGCGTGGCGAGGATCTGCGACAGGTGCACGAAGCACCAGCGCACGCAGCGGAAGATGGCCACGACGTCGCTCGTGCGGCCGTTGTACCCGCGCCAGCCGTCGGGCGCGCGCTGGCCGCCGCCGGGCGGGCGCAAGATCAGCTGGGTGAGCACGCGCACGAGCGTCGTCTCGCCGCCCGGCAGCCGCAGCCGGTCGCTCAGCAGCATGAGCACGAGCGTGTCGAGCGGCAGGCGCCGCAGCTGCTCCGCGACGAGCCGGTCGGCCTCGTCCCTCGGCGTGTCCCTCGGCGGGACGTAGAAGAGCGTCGACACGAGCAGGTAGTGGTACATGTTGCACAGCGGGTCGCCCCACACGAACGCCTTGCCCACAACCTTGGCGATCGTGCGGCGCGCCGAGTACCCGCCCGCGTCCTCGACCTCGGCCTCGCTGCCGGCCCACCACTCGCTGGACGCGCGCTTGACCTCGGCGGTCCCCGACAGGCTCGACACGAGCGGTCGCCAGTTGCCGTACTCGCGCCGGCAGTGCTCGTAGGCGATCGACACGTGCTCCTTGACGACGCTGGCCAGGTCGCTCGGGCGCTGGTACTTGACCTTGAACTGCCCGCGCACGCAGAAGCACGGGTCCGCCGCGAGCTCCCGCGAGCCGGGCGGCAGCTCAACCGGGTCGCCCGAGCGGAACTGGGGCGCGTCCAGCCGGATGACGCGCCAGAGGACGGGCGCGGCCGCCGCGCCCATGTCGAAGCGCAGCTGCAGCGCGAAGGCGCCGAACTCGAAGAGCGTCGAGACCGTCGGCAGCGCGAGGTGCCGGCGCTCGTGGTAAAAGTAGAGCTTGGGGACCAGCGTGGCGGGCGACCAGGGCGCGAAGTGGTGGTGCAGCGCCAGCAGCGAGGCGCTCGGCGGCGGCGGCGCGTCCACGTCCGGCAGCGGCCCGTGCACGCGCAGCCAGCGGTCGAACGCGAGCAGCAGCTGCCACCAGACGTCCCGCACGCCCGAGTGGTGGACGATGCCCACCAGCACCTCGAGCAGCGTCCGCGTGTCCTTGACCGCGAGGAGCCGCACGAGCTCCGCGTGGCGCGCGAACTCGATGCGCTCGGCGTCGCCCATGGCCGCCAGGGCCGCGACCAGCTGCTGCACGAGCACGCGGCGCTGCCCGACGTCCTCCAGCCGCCCGGTCGCCGCCACGAGCGACATCCAGCTGCGCGCCGTCACCTGCGTGGCCGCCAGCCGCAGCGCGCGGTAGCGCACCGAGTCCCCCAGGCCGAACCACGCGCAGAGCGCCAGCACCTGCTCCGCGTGCCGCGCGTGCACCACCCGCGCCTTCTTGGTGTACGCGTACTCGACGCACGTCGCCACGGCCTCGGGCGCCGCGCCCAGCAGCTCCGCGTGCGTCGGGACGCCGCGGCGCCGGACGCTCGCGACCGCGGCCGCTGACACGCGCTCGAAGTCGCTGCTGTCTACGTGCGCCTTGGGCTCTTCGAGGCGCCACGGGGACAGCTCGGCCGCCTCCGAGCTGGCCGCCGGCGACGCGTACCCGTGCGCGTACCCGTGCGCGTACCCGTGCGCTTGGTGCTCGAGCTGCCGCTGCCGCTGGCGCGCGGGGTCCCAGTGCCGCGCGCACCGCGTGTAGGCCCACGCCGGCGCTGCGGCGTCGCTGCCCGCCTCCTCGACCGTCTGCATCTCGAGCTCCGCCAGCGCGCAGCCGGACGCGCCTGCGCCGGCCGCAGCGTCCGCCGCGAGGAGCGCGCCGCCGTCCAGCAGCCGGAGCGAGAACGGCCGCTCCGCAGAGCCCGCGTCCAGCGGGTCGGGCGGCGCGCGCTCGTGCAGCCGCAGCAGCCGCGTGTACAGCCCGCAGCCGCGCTTGCGCAGCGCGCTCAGGTGCAGCGCGAACGCGCAGCAGCCGACGTGCAGCACCACGTCCGGCGGGTGCGAGGCCTCGGCCACCACCTCGGCGTTGCCGCCCAGCAGGCGCGGCGGGCGCGACGAGGAGGAGGCGAACGCGCGGTCCAGCGCCGCGGCCGTCAGCGGCGCGCTGCGGCGGCTCGGCGGCGTCACGAACGCGTCGCCGCCCTCCGCGCTGCCCGCGCTAGGGTAGAACGGGTAGGGGCGCGTGGGCGGCGTCGAGAAGGGGTCCGCGTGCGCTGGGAGCTGCTCGCGCGACATGCCGCCAACCGTGCCAATGCCGGCCGATGGATACGATTCGCAAGGGAAAGTGTACACAAAGTATTGCGAAACGAGGTGCGCAGGCGCTGCAGTAGCAGTTGGCGGCATGAATGATGGTCGACTGAATGATGGTCGCTGCACTCGCGTCTCTTAGACCGACTCCAAGCTAGCTTGCTAGCTGCCCGTCCGTGGCGATATACATACTTTGACGTCGCCTTCTGCAGCAGCATGGGCTCTGGCATTGGCTCTGCGACCAACGCAGACTGGTGGAAGCCGACCGCACTAGCGAGAACATCCTGCGGTCATGAAGCCTCGACGACTCCGTGGGTTGCCAAGAGCCAGCTTGCTCCGCACCACCGTTTGCACAGCGGCCGACAGCTCTCTTGGCGTTCTCGAGGCGCTCGTGGAGCTACCACAGGGCGCGTCTTCTAGCAAAGCGAGCCAACCAGAGCCGCAGCATGCTGAGTGTATTAACACCGAGTATACCAGCGGTCGCCACAGCTCCTACCTAGGTGAGCTGCATGTCTGTCCACCCACTACGTGAAGTTGAAGTTGAAGTTGGCCACACACGTCACACATCTATCTACCCGCGACAACACTTTAACCGGGTCAAGTGGGCGTGTTCTCGCCCGTATACGACGACACGCAACGTATATTCCTCCTCCCCCAAGCGCGCTGCTCCCCTCTGCGCCGGCCCCCCTACTCGCCCTACCTAGCCGTCGCGGCGCGTCGCCCTCCCGTGCACTGCGGGTCGCAGCGTCCAGCCCACCCACCCCAAAGCGCTACTGTAGAACTAGAACTCCTCCTTCTGGATGCGGTTGCGCTCGAGGAAGCCCGGCTGGCTGCTGGCGGCCGCGCCCTCGAGGTCGTCGGACCCGCCGCGCTCACCGTCCTGGTCGCTACCGTCGTCCTCATCCTCGTCCTCCTTGTACTGCAGCAGGCTGCGCTCGACGAAGGGCGACGTCGTGCGGTACTGGTCGGCCACCCAGATGCGCAGCGTCTCAAGGAAGCGGCCGTCTCCTTCGCTGAGCGACCCGCGCACGACGCTGCGCACGGCGGCGGCGTTGTCGCTCTCGAGCTCCCACTCCGTCTTGACCTCAATGTCCTCGCGGTCGCTGCACACGGTGAGCAGCAGCGGCACGAACTGCTTGCGCACGTCGCGCCGGATGCTCGGGATCTCGAGCGCGCGCGCCTGGAGCTCGCGCGAGGTCTTGCCGTTGATGATGTCGGCCAGCCAGTTGAGGCAGAAGCTGAACTTGCGCAGGTTGGAGCGGCAGATCTCGAAGCGCATGAGCTCCAACAGGTCCATCTCATGCGCCAGCCGCGGGCAGCGCGCAAGCACGAGCTCCTGCACGCGGTAAAAGAGCTCGTCCGAGTTCTCGAGCCCGTGCCCGCCCAGCGAGTAGCACGTCTCGCACAGGTCGAAGCCGACGCACGTCATGCAGGAGTAGCGCTGGCCCACGATCGGGCTCACCTTGCAGAACTGGCAGCTCGTGCCCTCGTGCACGTGTTTGGTGTTGGCGATGCGCGCGGCGAGGCGCTGCTTGGCGCCGGCCGCCATCGTGCCGATGAACTTGGCGGCGCTGATCCCGCGCCACTTGCGGTTCGCCGGCACCGCGCCGCCCGCAGCCGCCGGCAGGGCCGTCACGTGGTCGCCGCCGCCCTCGGCGCCCGGCGAGTCGCTGCTGTGCTCCGTGTCGACGGGCGAGTCGGCCGAGTGCTGCGGCGTCTCGGGCGCGTGGCCCGGCGCGCGGTGGTCCGCGTGCTTGGGCTTGGACACGTAGATGGCCTTGCTGCCCGTGCTCATCTGCCGCGGCGTGTGCGGCACGAGCTTGGCGACGTCCTCGGCGGACGGGCCGTAGAAGCCGTGGTCCTTGCCGAAGCGCTTCTCGCCGGGGACGCCGCTGTTCCCGCCCGTGACCGAGTCGCGGCGGCGCTCAATCATGATGCGCACGTCCGTCGCGAGCGTGCGGCGCTGCATGGTCGCGTACGTGACGCGGATGCTGTGGTGCGCCTTGAGCAGCGGCACGAGGAACTCCTGGAGCTCCTTCTGGCGCTCGACCGTCACGCCGCGCAGCAGGATCTGCGACTCGTCGATCGCCGGCGGCTGCCCGTCCTCGGTGTCCAGGAGGTCCGCGAGGATGCGCTGCGCGCCCTCGCGCGCGTCGTACGGGAGCTTGTCGAGGAAGTCGGCGACGCGCGCCTGGTCCATGGCCTCGGCCACGCTCGGCGCGGCCCGGATCTTGCGGTCCACCGTCCAGTCGCGCACGACCTGGTCCGCGTTCGGGTCCTCCGGCGGCAGCAGCCCGCCCGCCGAGATGGGCGGCGGCGTGCCCGGCGGCGTGTCGGGCGGCTCGGCGTCCTCGTCCGCGCCCTCGGTCACGTCGTCCAGGTTGGCGCTGTTGATGCGCTCGAGCACGCCGAAGCCCACCTCCTGCTCCACCTTGGCGAGCATGGCGGCCGAGGACCGGCGCCGCATCTCGAGCTGCCGCACCTGCAGCTCGAGGTCGGCGATCGCGTCCTGCTTTTCGCGCATGCGCGCCAGGTTCGTGTCCTGCTCCTCCTGCAGCGCGCGCTCGAGCGTCGCGATGCGCGCCTTGTGCGCCGCCACCTTGTCGCTCTGCAGCAGCAGCTCCTCGTCCTTGCGGTCCACGTCCTTGAGCAGCAGCCCGTTCTCCGCCTTGAGCGCCGCCACCTCGGCCGCGAACCGCTCCTTCTCCTCCTGCCGCTCGGCTCGCTCCCGCGCCAGCGCCGTCGACAACGCGTGCGCGTCCTCGTCACTCGAAGGGGAGAGGGAGGAGGAGGAGGAGGAGGGCACGGCAGCCGACGCGGCGTCCGACGCGGCGCGGAAGCTCGTCTGGCGCGCCACCGAGTCGAGCCGTGAGGCGCGCGCCTTCTTGTTGGAGGCCTCGAGCGCGCTCACGAGTCCGCGCAGCGCCGCCGCCTCCTCCTCCTTGAACTTGATCTCCTGCTGCAGAAATGCGATCTGCTTGTGCGACGCGTCCAGCTTGGCCGTCTCGAGCGACAGCAGCTCGTTCTCGCGGAAAATGTACTCGAACTTCTTCTTCCAGCGCGCCAGGTCCTTCTTGAGCTGGATGTAGTTGGCCTCGTACAGCTGCAGCTCGCGGATCTTGCTCGACAGCTCCTCCTGCGTCGCGCGCAGCTGCTCCTGCGTCACCAGCCGCTGCGAGTACGCGGACGAGTTGCTGCTGAACTTGTCCGCGTCCGCGCCGCCCATGGTGCCCGCCTCTTTTGCCTGCAGAGGAGGCCGACCGATCGACTAGGGTGCAATCCCGAGCGCGTCCTGAAGCCTAGCCGCCGCCCCCGAGTCCGAGCGACACACCAATAGAGAGTGCTCTGTCGGCGCTGTCGATGCCGCCGCCAATCGTCCGCCGCGTGCTCGCCGGTCACGCGCACCGACCGCTCGCTCCGCTTCCTTGTCGCGGGCCTGCCGTCGGCTTGTTCCGCCCTGGATGGAGTACCGCCAGGAGAGCAGGAGGGGCGGGAATCGCTTTTTGATCGTGAGTGGCTCGGTGACGCCGCGCGAGGGGGGCACGTCGTCCCTCCCGCAAGTCTCTACCGAAAACACAAGGAGGCTAGTTGCGTAAATTGTTTCGCGACAGATGGCAGAAGGGAAGACTCTAATAGTTGTGAAAAGTTTACACTGTAAACTACGAAGGTACTGGTAGTATTTCAGACCACCAAATAACCTTAAAACCTCATATTCTACGACCATTGGCCGAAACAAAGGCATTAACTTTTAGGTAAAAAAAATAATAAATACAAAAAACATTCAAAACCTAGTAATGTCCAAAAACCTCAAAACCTCATAAAGCCATATAAAATCTACAATTATTGTTCATTTTTCCACGAAAAATGTCAACAAACTTCCAATATTCCATAATATGGTGAATTGATGCAGGGTTACATTTGAATATTGAAAAAATCATATTTTTTATAAATTTTGCTTTAATTATTTGTTTCAAACAAAGTGAAGTTTTATTTACAATATATACACATATTTTGCAGTATGCTTTTCAAATATGAGCCTGCACATAATAATGCCGGTATCGAGAAGAAAGATCATGATCATGAGCCGCCCATGGTTCCTCTCGTCGACGGCGGCCGCTGCTGGCGCCCAAGAGGAGATCGCCGAGAAGCTCGAGGCGAGCGGGGACGTGGCACGCGTGCAGCGGTACTGGAGGCCGGTCGCGTGGTCGTGTACCACGGACAGTTCTTGATGACTCGTTATAGAAACGAAAACTCGACATTTTGAGCCGACCCGGCATCAGCAAAGTATGCGTCGTGGACCCTCATAATATGAGTCATATCCTCCGCTCGATACTTACCGCGTGATGCGAGGGAACCAATAAACAAGACAACCTCTGCAAGCACAAGACGCGTGCGTAGCTGTTCGATGCATGCTCACTAACCGTCGAAACAACTCTGTATCGCGTCTACAGTCTTACAGTCTTCCTGGAAGTCTGACGGTCGCATTGGTTTATACTTCGTACTATCAACGGGCTCAACCTCCTTTGAGATCGAATGACCATCACTTTTCACGAGATTTTACTTTATATGTGGCACACCAACTATGATGTCAACTTGAAGTGCACGCTCACTGTAGCGACACCGGCCACTGAAGTGTCCGTTGCAGCCGACACTGCAGACACTTGTGCGCGAATCGGACTCTGGTTCCGGCTCAAATTGTCACACACCACCAAGCTCTTCCAGGCCAGCCACACGCGTTCACCGTCCGCGTTCTCATGGGAGCAAGCAGCCGATGGGACCACTGTATCTGCGCATACGTGCATGCAGGACAGCCCGCGGGCGCTCGCGTCGGTAGGCGTCGTCAACACTGTCCCCCGACGCAAGTTGCCTTTTATGTGTGACACATCAAATATCATACATCAACTTGAAGCACGGTATACTCGTCGACAGTAGACGCTGGCAGTCCCAACTTCAAGCACGGAGCCGAGGGCGCCTTCTCAACATCCATCTACGACACACTCTGTGCGGATCGCTCGTCTCTATCGAGCGCACAGAGCAAACGACGCCGGGGGCGAGGCCAGACCCGGGTTGGTTGGCTCAGCACTTGATGTTGCTGGGCTGGCCGCTGCAGCTGCCCTTCTTGCCCGACACCTCGATGCCCGAGAACTTCCAGTTGGACACGACCTTGGCGTTGGCCTTGATGTCGTAGACGTTGGTAGCCGAGCCCGTGAGGCCGTTGATCGTGATGCCGGTGATCTGGACCTCGCTCGTGGCCGAGCCCGTGTAGCCGCCCTTGGACTTGCTGTAGTCCGAGTGGATGACGATGCCGTGCTTGACGTTCTGCAGCGAGTTGTTCGTGTACGTGACGCTCTTGACGAGGCCCTTGAGGCCCTGGATGGTCTTGATGCGGATGCCGTTGTCGCTGTTGATGATCTTGTTGTTCTCGACCGTGAGGCCGTCCACCGTGTCCGAGGACGAGACGGTGCTGCCGCCGAGCGAGCCGATCGAGATGCCGTGGCCGCCGCTGCACGTGTTGCCCGAGAAGATGGTGTTGGTGCTGGACTGCATCGCGAGGCAGTCGTCCTGGTTGTAGATCTTGTTGCCCGAGATGGTCACGTGGTTGTTCCTGCTCAGGTCAAAGCCGTCCGTGTTCTTGGCGAGCCCGTTGCCGGCGCTCGAGTCGAGCGTGAGCCCAGAGAGCGTCGTGTACGTCGAGCTGAGGATGCTGAAGGTGCGGTAGGGCGAGTTCTTGATGGTGAAGCCCGAGAGCGTCGACGACACCACCTTGTTGAGGCGGAAGAACACGGGGCGAGTGATCGACTGGCCCTGCTTCCAGTACCACGAGCCCTGGCCGTCAAGGACACCGGGGCCCGACACCTTGAGGCTGTCGCCAGTCAGCAGCACGAGCGGACCTTCCCATTTCTGTCATTGACACAATAGCAGCAGGTGAGACGGGCTCCGACGTGGACTGGCTCAACGCCCAGCTCTTACCTTGGTGCCGAACGTGGTCGTGCCCTGGAACGAGATGCTCGCGCCCTTCTTGGTCTTGGTCAGGTCGAGCGTGACGCCCGCGGGGACCAACAGCGACTTGATGACGACGCTGCTGCACGCCGAAACGTCCGTGCCGGTCTTGTATGTGCCCGTGAGCGTGCAGCTGCTGGCTTCCTCCTCCTGGCGCATCATGGGCGACGCGGACGAGCCGAGCGCGAGCAGAGCCGCGAGGAGGGATACGAGGCTGAGCTTCATGGTTGACTGGTCTTGGAGATCAAGGGCTTGCTGGTTACTTGGACGCGTCGAGGCAAATTGGGGAATGAGAGAGGCGTCAGAGTACGTCGGAGTCCGTCGAGGTGCGTCGGTGGGAGCCGTTCAGAGCGCGGAGCGACAGCCACAGGCTGTTCGGCGGGGCGATCCTATGTACTGTACCGTACGCCCCTGCTCACCATCGGTGGAGAGTTTCCTCTGAACGAGGCTATGGTTGATTTATACTGAACACAAGTCAATTGGTGGCGCCAAAAAACAGCAAACCAGCGATCGGATCATTGTTTGATTGTCAGAGATGGGATGTGGCAGACGACGTGTGAGAGTACAGTTCGGGTAAAAGGGTTGACCCTATCACGGAAGGTGGGACCTCCACACTGTTTCACAGTTTACAGTTTGACTGACCCAAGAGCACCGCACCTAGTTTCGCAGATACAGTAATTGGAAATCGTAAGGCCTCTTAGGACCCTTCGCGATTATGTTTTCTTTGTACATGAGCTATACGAGGCTCTGACGAAAGCACTTGTATGCTTCTTGATATCTCTAGTTTTGGCGAAGCGCTAGCGGCGCTCGCGCTCGAGCATAAAGAGGTAAGCTAATACATGTTTACACTCTCTCCGTCTTAACCACGTTGCCGGCAGGAGTCGAAGGCTGCAGTTTAAATTGAAAAGAATGAGCGAGTTGACCCTTTCACTCACTCGCTTTTTGAGACGGGGTCATTGCGCCACTTCCAGCTGGTATCCTAGAACTGATTGCAGATTCCAATATATTGAATAGACCTCTTGTTTCTTTCAAGCAAGCGCGCACGTTTGCGCTACAGTAATGTCAACTTTCGGCCGTGTAAAGAACTCGCAGTAGTAAAGTGGACCAGACCAAAGACGCACGAATCGGATGTGAGCTCAATGATGGGTTAAAAGGGGACGCATCGCGCCAATGGATTGTGTACTCTACCCGGACCCTGCACACACACTATCTGTGCAAGCGCTGCGATGGCAGGTCAGTATTGAAGTGCTTGCAGCAAACATCACCGACAGAGCGGTTGCACACTCATGCACTGACCAGAGGCGCACGGTCAGCCCTTTGCTTCATATCTGTCAGCTCACTTCAGATACCTAACTCTTGTAAGGAACCTTGACCATCATCTTCACCATTATCAGGACAGTATTGAAGTGCGTTTAAATGTCTTGAATACAGCGCGCAATAGGGTGGTGTCTGCTTCGTCCATGCGCCTACCGACCTCAGCACACACCCGTTGGATGCACTTGGTCGTTGAATTGTCGTCCAGCTCCAGTAACAGTACCCAGTACAGTACAGTAGCGACATTCGGTGTGCACAGGCTGTGCTCCCTTCTCCCTTCAACTTGAAGTTCAAGATGGCCTCGAACGACGCGCCGACCATCGCCCGCCCCTATCATATACTGCGCGCCCTCCTTTGTTGCACTTGGCACTACTCCTACCAGGAGCTCCCGCAAAAGAACGACAAGGCCGGGATCATGCTCCGCAAACTCACGGGGAACCACCTGCGGCTCACTGCAGGTACCTAGCTAATGCGGACATTTGATCATCAGCGATCAACGTGTGCACCACGCTGTGACTGGCAGCCGCGCTATCGTTGTTCGGTCTATTCCTTTCTTGGATTGTTTGTTTGTCCATATACTTCGGAGCGTGACGGTTCTGCTGTGCTTGGACTTGTTGGACCCGATCGGTGAGCGGAGCACGCTGGTGTGGTCGGATGGTTACGGGAACCTTCTCGTCCATGGCCAGGCGGACGGTCATTCTTCTGCCGTGTTGAACTGGGGTCTTGCGTAAGTCCACTGGATGGATGCGTATATAGGATCATAGTAGCGGAGACGACCGATATTTCGTGGAGCAGCGGCGGTGACTTGGTGTCGTTGAGTTCTTGGAAGGCTTCGCTGAGGAGCGGGTTGTCCCTTCGGCGTCTAGACGCACCTGGGCGCGGTTGAAGAAGTACTTCATGTAAATGCGCCCTGCTCCGAGGCCCCTTGCATCTCGGACGTCCTTGGTGCAAGTGGGAAGTTTAGATATCTTTTCACTAGGACACGGGTAGTGTGCGTGCTAAATGTAGTTAACAGACCAGACCCGCCTTTATTAATTTCTACTTCAAGTTAGCGACCAGCGAAATTTAAGAACAATTCAGCATATCGTTTTTGCCGCTTTTATTTTTACTGAATCTAAGATGAATCAGGTTGAAGCTGAGGTGGCTGGTTCTTTTCTATTGTTTATGTTTATCAAAACGTTGCCGGAACAACAACTCTACGCGCACAGGGAGTCCAACATCCAAAACACCACCGCAACAAGGGCTCGATCAAAGCCCGCCTCTCACGCGGCCGACGTCCGGCCGACGTCTCCGCGGTGTCCGTGGCACGCGAGGCGGACGCGGAGCTCGGCGCCCAGTCGCTGGTCGTGCTGGCGCACCGCCAGGTAGCTCGGGTGCAGCGCGACGCGCAGCGGCGGCAGGCGCGTGTTCGCCACCGACATGGCGGCGTAGCCCAGCGACAGCTCCGACATGGGCGAGGCGGCCGTCTTGGCGGCCGTCTTGTCCTTCTGAGGACTCATCGGGAGGCGCGCGGGCGCGCTGAGCGCCGTGGACGGCGGACTGTCCTTGGCGTCGGTCGGGGACGCCGCCCAGGACAGCCAGTTGGTTAGCTCCATCGGCGAGGCAGCGTTGTCGTGAGGGAACTGGCGCTCCAGCTGTCCGAGGCGGTTGAACTGCCGGGACGGGGACGAGGCGGGGTGCGGCGTTGGTCCGCGGCTGGCTTGGGCCTCGGCGGTGACGTCGGCCAAGCTCGCACCGGCAGCGAGGGCGGCGGCGATGGCGGCGGCGCGCTGGCGCTCGCGGCGCTTCTCGGCGGCCTTGACGGCGCGGTAGGGCCAGCGGTAGTTGCGGCGGTGGCAGATGCGCTTGAGCGTGATGGGCGCGACGCCGAGCACCTTGGCGGCCTGTCCGAGCACATGAGGGGATCGCCGTCCGTCAGTCGAGTTGCAGGGAATGAATGGACTCGCCCGCAGTGGAGTGCGATATACTCACGTCGTCCTGGCGCATACACGAGTACAGGCGCAGCGTGGGGATCGAGAAGTCGTAGACGCGGCGGCTCTTGCGGTTGATCTTTTGGTGGCACAGGTACTGGTCTTGCGTGCTCTGGAGCGTCATCGCTGCCGGAGTCGGAGGTGGGTCGGTAGGTGGGAGGCGTACGTGGTGCGTCGAGGGGTCAGGAGTGGTGCTCCTGCGGCTGCGTGAGGCGCGTCAAAAGGCGGAATGACCCTGTCGGCGACCGGGGATCAGCCGATCTATCGACAAGCGCCCGGTCGGCGCAATGCGGACGCCCCTGTGAGGTGGCGGTGGCGGCGGCAGCGGCAGCGCGCCAAAGTGCCAGTGCTCCGAGATACAATATGGTCCGGAGGAGCTGTCAAGCCCACCTTACGACGCAACGACGAGACGCGGCGGCGATAAGATGGACGGGATCATAGTGTACCGTGCAGTAGATACAGTACAGTACTCTTGTTTGATACGGAATCGCATTCGCGCTGGCCCCCGCTCGTGTTGCGCGAAGAATCCGCCGCGAGTCGGCGGATGGGCCCCTGCACTGGGGGGGGG